>CAWUFJ010000007.1:238879-260534 GCA_963921375.1 Tiliacea citrago
GTTCTGCCCCGTGGCTCGCACCTTTCCCCCTCCTCCTTCTCCTCCTTCTCCTCCTTCTCCCCCTCCCCCCTCCCATACAGCTGTTGTGTGGCTGAACTTATGCCTGTCAGTTACCTTCACGAGACCGCGCCACCTGCCACCTCCCCACTTCTCGCCCGTTTCCCCCCCTCCGTCTAACGCTGGCTGCCACCCGCACGCACCAATGCCGTCTCGTTCTTCTTTTTCTTGTTGACTGCCATTCTTCTCCCGCACTTCCACCTCACTGAGAGCGTCGAATCCCCCCCACTCCCACTCCCCCCCCCCCCAAACCACACACACAACAACAACAACAACATAAAAGAAGACTCGAGTTGAGGCCCTCCGCTGCCGTGGCCGCACCACACACACACACACACACACACACGCACACAAAAATAGAAAAGACACCCCACATAGACATATCCATCGTCGCACGTGTGTCGTCATCATCGGCCTGTAAATTAACCGCAACAACAACGAGAAGGACGAACTTCACCGCTGATGCAGAAGACTCTCTTTGACTTTGCGCGGAAGGGTAGCGGCGTTACCGGCACTTCAGGCGCGTCCACCACCACGACTACCGCCTTCGCGTCGCTGTCATCGTTGCGGCAGCCCACGGCCCCGTCACCCGGAGAATCACCACGGCGTAAAGTTCCGCGGACGGCGCGCGGCAGAAGTCGCAGCCGGTCTGGGGATCGCGTCGTGGTCATCTGCGATGGCGATGTCGAGAGCGCCAGCGATGAGGCGGGCAGCCGGAGGAGGGACGATCACGGTGACCATGTGAGCGGCCACGACTCGCCTGCATCTGCGCTGCCGCCGTGTCTGGCGGTGGCGTCGGTGACCAGCAGCGGCAGCAACAGTAGCAGCCGGTGGCTTGCTGGTCTGCTGACGAGTGAGGAGTGGTGCGCGTTCTTGGCGCCCATCATGGCGGATTCGTGGCGCGGTGGCGCGCTGGCCCGCATCGAGACGTTCCTGGACGCGGAGCTGGCAGCGGGCAAGGTGATCCTACCCCCTCGCGCCGACATCTTCAACGCGTTCAACAGCTGCCCCTTTGGCGAGCTGAAGGTGGTGCTGCTGGGCCAGGACCCGTACCACGACCTACACCAGGCACACGGCCTGTGCTTCTCCGTGCTGCCAGGCGTGCGGCTGCCGCCAAGCCTGCGGAACATTTACAAGGAGCTCACCACAGACATCACCGGGTTCGAGGCGCCGCAGCACGGGTTCCTGCAGAGCTGGAGCGAGCAGGGCATGCTGCTGCTGAACGCGACGCTGACGGTGGAGGCGCACAATGCCAACGCTCATAGCAAGACCAGTGGGTGGCCAGCCTTCACGGACGACGTCATTGCCCATCTCTCAAAGCATCACCCGAACCGTCTTGTGTTCCTCCTGTGGGGCGGCTACGCCCAGCAAAAGAAGAAGCTCATCGATCTGTCGCGTCACGTGGTGCTCGAAGGCGTGCACCCCTCTCCGCTGAGCGCCAGCCGCGGCTGGTTTGGCTGCAGGTGTTTTTCCCGCTGCAACGAGGCGCTGCGGGAGCTTGGACACCTGCCCATGTACTGGCAGCTGCCTCTGCAAGTACAGCACTGAGTGGGGGCGGGGCGGTGGTGGTGGTGGTGAGCCCGTGGGGGGGGGGGGGGGGGCGGGAAAAGGGCAGGCGAAGTGAGCGCCGAGGCCGGGCGGCGGCAATTGGATTGACACTTTCCTTTTTTTTTTGCTTCTTCCTGGCTGTTGCCGTCCCCCAACGTGTCGAGGGATTTCTGCTGTGTCGATCCGTCAGCTTCACCTTTCTCCCATTTGCAGTCCCTCCACATCAGCTCACCGAAGCACGGAGGGCACCTCATCGATTGCGTGAAGTGCGCGTCAGTGCGACGAGAGCAAAGAAAAAGAAAAAAAGAAAACGAAAGCGAACAGAGAAGGAAGCCAGGCGCGGCGTGCATGCCTAGTGAGACACGGGGAAGTGCGAAGGGAAGAGCGGCGGCGCAGGCGTACAGCTGTGGCGCGCTTTCTTGAAGAGTGCGCTGCCATCACGTGCAGGAGCGTCTGCGTGTGCTTTGTAGCGTGCCCGGTGGTGGACGCGCACACTCTTCCGCTCCTCGCTGAGCCTCCTCCCCCCCTCCTCACATCCTATTGGCCCCACTCGTGAAGCACGCGCGCGAAGCTGGCGGGATGCCGACTCGATGAAAGGGGGCAGGCCCCCCTGATGCGCCGCGCTGTCGTGGTACGATGGCCTTCTCACCTTTACCGCAACGCGGTTCGTCCCACGGCGCTCCTGTGCAACCCTCCCCAAGGCTCACGCTTCCCCGTATCCTGCACCACTCCGCTGTCTCCGCCTGTGACGGCACCGTCGTCTGTCCGGGTACTCACTCCTCCCCTCCCCCCCAAACACATACACACACCTCTACACAAGCCTCTCCTCTTGTGAATTGGACACCCAAGCTGACATTGCCTCCGTGCTTTCCCGATCGTCGATCGTAGCCTCGCCCTCCTCCTCCCCTTCCCTCCCCACAACAACCGCGCATCGATCGTGCGTCTTTACCATTTTATATCCTCGCTGTTTTCTTCTACTTTCTAGAGTGCTCCCTCACTCCCTGGTGCCCTCGGTCACGCTTCCTGCCCTCATCGGCTTCACGTGCTGACCCCCGGCATCACAGTGCCCGAGCTTTCGCCCTTCGACGTGGCCTTCTCGGCCCCTTCCCACCCCCTATCACGCACACTCTCCCAACCTCACCTCGCTGAGCGGCATGAGTGCATCCAACCCGGCTGAGGCCCCCACGGGAGGCAGTGATGGCTCGAGGTCCAAAACCATCGGCGTGGGCCCTAACCATACCGCTGACGACAGCGCCGCGAGCATGGGCCCTTCTCGCTCGGTGGCAAATGAAACAGGTGCCACAGTCGAGCCCGGGGCTGCAGATTATCATCTGACTGAGGCGGAGCCGGCTGCGGATCATGCGTCAAAGCTCCACACTGCACAGGCTCCTGTGTCGAAGCTCCACACTGCACAGGCTCCTGTGTCGAAGCTCCACACTGCACAGGCTCCTGTGTCGAAGCTCCACACTGCACAGGCTCCTGTGTCGAAGCTCCACACTGCACAGGCTCCTGTGTCGAAGCTCCACACTGCACAGGCTCCTGTGTCGAAGCTCCACACTGCACAGGCTCCTGTGTCGAAGCTCCACACTGCACAGGCTCCTGTGTCGAAGCTCCACACTGCACAGGCTCCTGTGTCGAAGCTCCACACTGCACAGGCTCCTGTGTCGAAGCTCCACACTGCACAGGCTCCTGTGTCGAAGCTCCACACTGCACAGGCTCCTGTGTCGAAGCTCCACACTGCACAGGCTCCTGTGTCGAAGCTCCACACTGCACAGGCTCCTGTGTCGAAGCTCCACACTGCACAGGCTCATGCGCCTGAGGCCGAGCCTGCTGCGGATCATGCGCCTGAGGCCGAGCCTTCCGCGGTTGGCGTGCATGATTGTAGGGCCGCAGGCGTTGCACGCGAGTTCTTGCAGCGTGAGGACCTTGAGAAGAACGGGCTTGTAAGTTTGTTCAACAGGTGCGAGGACTGGCGCCGCGCGGTGGGGGACCGCGTGCGAGGCGCGCTGATAACTGTTGGAACGGCTCTCTTCCGCAGGGCCGTCGCAGAAAAAATACGACCACCAGCCCACCGTCTCTTCAGCGCATTCCAAAAGTGCCCGTTTGCCAAGACGAGGGTGGTGATCATCGGGCAAGATCCGGCGCCAAAGTGCGGGTCCACCTCGTTCGTTGTACCGGGGGACTTACCACTAACCGTGCGGAGGATCATGAAGGAGGCTACCGACTCGTACCCTAACGCCCAGATCAAGGGGAAAGAGAATCTGGATGTATGGGCAGCGGAGGGGGTGTTGATGATCAACGTCGCCTCCACATTGGCAGATAAGAAAGCAGGATCGCATCTCCGTGGGAGAAGGGAACCCCGGCTCCCGAATCCCAAGTGGGCTGACTTCGTGAGGGCGCTGATTACAGCGCTTCTTGAACTGAAGCGAGATCGGGGCATGGTGTTCATCCTTTTCGGAGCAGAGGCCCACAAGGTGGCAGGAGTCATTGGAGGCCAAGAACTTCCTTTCACAGGCGCTCCGGACAAGCCGAACACGAAGGTTGCGTGCTTACGTCGTCCTCACCCGGGAAGTAGGACAAAAAAGGAGGCTCCAAACCCCACCCTGGGAGTCTTCAGGCTCTGTAACGATTGGCTGACGTTGGTGGGTGAAGAGCCCATCGCATGGTGAGTTCTCCCTCCCCCCCTGTATTGTGGTGGTGGTGGCGACGGCCGGGGACTCGTGGTGGCGTGTCGTGCGAGGTGGCGTGGCAGGGAAGGCTCGGACGGAAGCTGGCCGGCTGGGTGCTGGCGGCACGGCACCGTGCCCAACCCCAGTGACGTGGGGCCCACCGCATTACTCTTACGCATGTGTGTGCGACTGTGTCTGTTTATTGTGTGTGTGTGTGTATGTGCGTGTGTGTCATGCTGCGCAATGATGCACACGTTCCACTCGCTCCCCACGTCACTCTCCGCGACGCTGCTTTGAGCCGAGGTGCCGGAAAGCAAAACGAAAGAAAGGGAAGAGCGTCACCGGCGCATTCATCACGTGGTCTTGGAACCTCCCCAGAGGTATGATCACGGTGCCCGTTCCTCCTTTCCTTTTCAAGAACTTTCTTTTTCTCTCCGTCTTACGAGAGAGTGCCACGGCACACTCGCATGAGATGGAGAGAGAGACGAAAGAGAAAAGGAAGAAGCGACGTGCCACGTTGCGCGCTTGCCGTGTGCACAGGGAACCCTCTTCGTTTCGGACTGTCACCTGCACACCTCGTTTCGGGCAAATTCACCATTGTTCGCTAACATCCACGCTCTCGTAGCGGGTCGTGAGTGCCCCCCCCCCTCCCCTCCCGGACTCGCATCTCCTTTCTCGTCCTCGCGAAAAAAAAAAAGGAAGCAAACAAACAAAAACTCTTTTCTTGCAATTTTCTTCGTTTTGCCCAAGTGGCACGCGGGTGTATCTGTGTACGTGTGTGAATGTGTGTTCATGTGTGTGCGTGTATGTGCCCTGTCGGGCCCGACAACGCGCAATAGGAGCGGGAGAGGGTGTCGACTTCTACACGGGCTCCTTCATGCGGTGCTTCCCCTGGCTTCACAGGTCCACGCACCCCCCCCTCCCCCCCAAGGTTGCCTCGGAAGGATCTCCCCCCTCCGTTTCTTTTCTCTCTCTCCAGTGCCAACTCTGTGACGGCGCACTGTGTTTCCGCGACACCGTCTTCAGCTGTTGCACTGTTTCCATTTTATTTTTTTCCTGCGTGCTTCTTTTCTGAAATCACCGACTCATTTTTGTCTTCGTCCCACGTTTCCTTTCTCCTTCTTTTTCTTTCCTTTCCTCTTCCCCCCCCCCCCCTTGGTTGCCTATCTAACGTACACACAAGACTGTACGAGCTGTTCTGCTGCCCCCCCTCTCACCGCACCTCTGATGCACGACACACCCGTCTCTGTGCCTCATCACACGGGGTCGATGCGTGCGACTTCCGCTCAGACCACCATCCGCTCTTCCTTCCCGGTCTCCCTCACTTCCTCCTCTACCGGTCCCATCTGCTCCGACTCTGGACTGGCTCACGCGTTGGGAGGGAGGGGGGTGGGTGGGAGAGTAGGCAGGCGGCAGGGAGGGTACGCGGCAGGCGGCTTCCTCATTGATGAAGTGCGCTGTGAATGTTTGCCCGGCGCTGCGTGGCGAGCGGCAGCCCTGACGTCAACCAGAGCCACCCGACGTGCCCCGTCTACGTTCTGTTATCTTTCGCTCTGTTCTTCGTGTCGGGTCAGCATCTTCTTCACTCTCTCACTACCCTTTTCCCTCAGTTTCTTTGCTGATCTTGTCCACCTTGTACCTTCTCCGTCCATGGCTCTCTTCTTATTGTGCCCCCCTCCCGTGCAGGGAGGCGTGCTGGGGCAGCTCAAGGGAAAGATGGTGTGTCAACGCCACTGCCCCCCCCTCCCCCTCCCCCCTCCCCCTTCCATACACCGTAGATGAAAGGAAAGGACACAGCCAAGGCAGAGTGAAGTGACAATGGTACCGGGCGGCGTACTGCCCACATCGTCTCCACACGCGCTCCGTTGCGCCACCCTCCTACCCCATCCCCCCCGCCCCGCCACTCGCCCCGACGCTCTTGCTGCTCTGCTGCATCCCTCTCGTTTCTCCTGCACGTGACGGCACCTCTCCTTTTTTAAATATATTCCTCCTACGCATTTTGCTTGCTTTTTTTTTTTTGGAACGTCCTTCGTCGTGCTGCGTTCACTTTCCGACGCCACAGCCCTTCGTGAAGAGCACACGAGAGGCGCGGAGAAAAAAAAAAGCAAAACAATTCAATTCGATTCAGCATACTATTCATACATCCAGTCATCAAGCAAACTAAGCAACACACACACACACATTGAAGGAGGGTGTAAAAAGAAAAAAAAAGAGGGGAAAACAAGTAAAAAATATATTAAAAACAACAACAAGAAGAAGACAGTAACCCCCAAGTAGCGGCGAACACGAACAAGTGCCGGTGCTTCGATGATCCTCCTCCTCCTTCTCCTTCTTTTTTAAAAAAGGATGTTGTCTGGCTCTCTCACGCCTCTCGTCTGCCGTTTCACACACATATATACATACATATACACATATATATACAGATAGATGTATACATGAACATTCATGTATATATCTATGTGTGTATGTATGTATACGCAAAAGAAGAAGAATAATTCAGAACATAAACAAAAAAGGGGGGAGGGGCGAGGCGGAGCTAAGACAAGGGTCCGTGCCGTGCCTGCCTTACGTCCGGAAGTCAGTCAGTGTGTATGTGTGTGGCTGACTGACTGGACGGTGCCGTGGCGGCTGGTGAAACTTCCGAGGGGAGGCAGACAGGGGTGTCCGCGCCGTGAAGGGAGTAGAACTGCCGTTGGACAACTGCGGTACGTGCCGCTCACTCCCCCTCCTCCCCTCCGTAGGTACTCCACTGACTGCGCACCCCCCCCCCCCCGTGCTTCACCGCTCCAGCTGCCCAGGGAAGCGATGCTGCACCTCTTCCTCCCTGCCTTTCACACACTGCCTCCCCCTCCGCCGGTGGTATCGCCGCGCGTGTGTGTGCCAATTGTGCCTCGAATACGTCGTCGCACCTCGGCCCCTTCCCTCCCCACGGTACCACCATGAGCGGTTGTTCATCTCACCATCCATCACTCTCTCTCTCTTCTCACACCCTGCTCGAGCCTTCCTTGTGCCGAAGCACTCTCGCCGCCCCAAGGCACCCACCCACACACCCACACGTCTACGACTAGACGGAGGCACAGCTGGTCTACTCCCACAGCGCGTCACCGCCATGAGCCGCACGAGCCCGGCCGACTTTACCGCCGCGGCCGGTGGGCATTCATCCTCCACGACGACGACCAGCGCGGCGGGCACGGCGGCACTGTACGCCCCCGCCGACATGGACCTCGACGCCCTCCGCCGCTCTGTGCAGGCGCAGCACCAGCTCGACGTCCCGCCCCCGCCGACCGCACAGCTCCTCCGCGTGCCTGAGGTGATGGACGACTTCATCCGTAACTTTCTGCACCGCCAGGGCATGACGCTGACGCTGCAGACCTTTGAAAGTGAGTGGTACCGCAAGGCAGGCGCGGGCGGCGGCGCCGGCGGGGGCGGCACGGTCTCGCCGTCGAACCCGATGGTGCCGGACAACTACCGCGAGACGATGGCCCTGCACAACCGCATCGAGATGCTGGAGCGGGAGCTGCGGCAGCACGCGGAGCTCACAACCCGCGTAACGCAGCAGTGGACGCAGGCGAAGAAGGACCGCGAGTACCACCGCACGAACCACCAACGCGTCGTGCAGGAGAACGCGCGGCTGAGTCGGCTGCTGAAGCAGGCGGGCCAGCACGCGGAGCTGGTGAACCCGACACTGACCGAGTCCCGCATTCGCTGCGAGCAGCTGCTGAAGGCGAAGTCGCTGCTCACGATTGAGCGGGACAAGCTCCGCCGCGACAAGGAGCAGCTGGAGGCGCGCGTTGCGGAGCTGGAAGGCCAGCAGCAGCAACAGCAGCGTCCCGGCAGTGACGCGCCTGGCCCGAAGCCTCCCGCCACCGGTGCCGCACGCCGTGGCGCCGGGGCCCAGCCCAGCGGGAAGTCCACTGCGTCGCGGTCCCCGGCGGGGCGTCGCGGCGGGGCTGCCACACCGGCGGCAGCGGACGGGTTCGCGTGGCCTGCGGACGACCGCCCAGCGCCGGCGGGCACGACGCAGACGCCGCCGCTGTCGGGCGACGGCATGGGGGACGGGCAGCCGCCGGCCTTCTCGAGCGGCGCCACGCCAGCGACGGAGTGGGTCGAGCAGGCCTTCTTCCAGGCCCACACGATGACCGTTACCAGTGTTGCCCTGCACCCCTTCAAGCCGGTCGTGGCCAGCGGCAGCGACGACGGCGGCTGGCGTCTCTCGGCGCTCCCGTCCGGCGACGCTATTGTCACGGGGCAGGGCCACAGCAACTGGATCTCCTGCGTCGGCGTGCACCCCCGCGGCACCATGTTGGCGACCGGCTCCGGCGACAAGACGGTGAAGCTGTGGGACTTCGCGAGCAACCGCTGCTCGGCCACCCTGACGGCACACACCGACGGCGTCTGGGACATCGCGTTCCAGGAGACCGGCGCCCTCATCGCGAGCGGCTCGCTGGACAAGACGGCTCGGGTGTGGGATGTGGAGCGCGGGGTATGCCGGCAGGCACTGCGCGGGCACCTCGACGCGGTGAACACGGTATCCTGGCTTCCGTGCACGAACCTGCTGCTGACCGGCAGCGCGGACAAGACCGTCGCCGTGTGGGACGCTCGACAGGGCACCCGCGCGCAGACCTTCACCGGCCACCGCGGCGCCGTGCTGTCTGTGGCAGCTGGCCCCGTCGGCAGCTGTATTTTTGCGTCGTGCGACACGCAGGGTGGGGTGGTGCTCTGGGATGCCCGGCGGATGGCGCAGCTGCTGTGTGTCGAGTGCGGGCCGCAGCCCGCGAACTGCATCGCAATCGACGCGGGTGGCACCTACGTGGCCGTTGCGAGCGACGACGGGACTGTGAAGGTGATTGATGTGGAGGAGGCGGTCGTGACAGAGCTGGTCGGTCACGAGGGCCCGGTGCAGAGCGTCGCCTTCGACGTCGCCACCAACCACTTCCTCATCAGCGGCGGCAGCGACCGGACCATTCGCTACTGGTGCTGAGACACCGTCGCCGCCGCCACCATCACCACCACCACCTCCTCCACTGCCACCACTACGCAGACACCCCTCTCTCACTCTCCCCCGGGCAGACCCCCGTGCTGCACGATATGGCGGTGATGTCTTCTTGTGCGGAGTTGGCGGCGCCGACCCCATGCTGCGCGCCGTCACGTGTCCTGTGGCGTCACCGAACTGACGGGCGGGGTCCAAGACGATGCTGGCGCTCGATGATGTAAGAATGTTGTTGTCTCCTCCTGTTGTAGTGCCTGCGGTGCGGAGATGGACGGAGACGCTGGTGTCGTGCTTCCGCACCTGCTTCAACGCCGTCTCTACGGCCTCTTCACCCTAGCCGATACGCTGCTGGCGTTTCACACCTGACCCCACTTCCCTTTCCCCTCCATCTTTGGTGGAGGTGGGAGAGGTAAGGCGCGGGGGGGGGGGGGGGGGGCGGTGCCCCGATGACGCTGGCGGGGGCGTGTCTTCTCCACGGATTCGTGTGTTTTTTTTCTTTTCCCGTCGACGCCCGGAGAGAGGGTGCAGCGGCGGGGTGCAACGTGATGTGCGTATGGCGCTGATGTACACAAGTGTTTATCCTCTCCCGTACAGCTGAGAGCGTGCGTTAAGAGGACCACGAAGTAAAAATCCAAAAATACAAAAAGAAAAATAAACATCAACAACGACGACAACAACAATGCAAGCTCAACAGGCGCACCAGATGTGCCAGCTTGCAGACACGTGCGTGCTTTCTATGCTCGTGCCTCAAAGCAGGGCTGTGCCCCCTACGTCTTTGGACGGTCCACCCCGTGTTCCCTCTGCTAGGAACGGCTGGGAGAGCTCAGCGAGTGCACGGCAGTGCTTGCTGATGGTGGTCGCCGGCCTCGACCCCAACGCCCGCTCTTTTTCCCCTTCTCCACCCCCCACAACATGCAGTGTCCCCGAACGGATTTCGAGGTGTGTGCGTGTGTGTTGGTGTGGCCGACCCATGGCGTGCGAAGGGGGGGGGGAGGCTGACGGGGGGGGAGGGGGGGCGGTGGGGGGCGCTGTGGTCCCACAAGTCTGCTTTGCGTCGTACCCCAGCAAGGAGCAGATGGGTGTGAGGTGGATGGGTGCTCGTGACAGAACGACAGCTGCCTCTCTGTACCAGACTAACACACCTCTCTCTCTCTGTCTCTCTTCTCCTCTTGCTTACTTCACTCCACACGCATGGCACACGGCTCTCTGTGGTGGCCAACGCATGCGGTGTCGTGGGCCCACCTGCTCAGACTTGTATACCGGATACGTCAACCCCCCCCCTCCCTCACCATACACACACACACACATACCGTGAGAGACATTACCCCGAAGGCAGGTGTTTACCACAGACCTTCACAAAAAAAAAAGGAAGAGCAAAAAAAGTAAAACAAAAGAGTTGCCGACTTCACTTGCCTCACCGCGTCCGCTCTTCTTCCACGACCTTGCTCTGTTTTCTATTCGTAAACAAGAAAAAAAAAAAGGACATAGCGTGATAGAGACAGACAGAGAGAGACAGAGTGCGGCTTCTGCTCCTGCTCCTGCTGGTGCTCCTGGGGCCTCGGTGCGTGCGTGTGTGTGTGTAGGCTCCGTCCATTGTGAGTTTTCTCAACATCTCTTTCGAGCAGCGCTTTCTCTACTCACCAGTAGTCGGCTTTCTCAGCGTGCGCGGCTCTCGGTCTTGTGCAGCCTACGCCCTCTCATCCTTCTCCTACTCCTCCCCCAACTCCCCCCCCCTTGCGTGCCATCATGTCGATCGTGAAGGTCACGCTGACACACTCGGCGAGCCAGCGGGTGGTGCCGGAGAAGGCGTATGGCCTGGCGCAGACGGTGCTGAGTATTAAAGAGGACATGTTTTCCCGCTTCGGCACCCCGGCTGACCAGATCCGGCTCGAGCTGTTTGACGCACGTGACTGCAGGGTGGAGAGCAACATGGAGGATGAAAAGCTGTTGGGCTTCTACGGCTGCGAGACGGGCTACCGCATCCACGTCGTGGACCTGCGGCCGACGGTGCAGATGGACAACTACGACGATGTGTCAAAGGTGGAGAAGTACGAGATGTCGGACGAGGAGTGGCTGAAGCGGCCGGACAACCTGCGTGCGTACAAGGAGCGGATGCTGGTGCTGCAGCGGGAGGAAATGGCGAAGGCCGGCGTGGAGGTGCCGACCGGCCCTGACGACGACAGCTACCGGGCAGAGGCGGAGAAGATGAATGTTGGGGACAGGTGCTGCTGCCAGCCTGGGGACCGGCTGGGCACCGTGCGGTATGTGGGGCGCGTGGCTGCGCTGAAGCAGGGCTTCTGGATCGGGGTTGAGTTCGATGAGCCAGTGGGGAAGTCGAACGGGTCGGTAAAGGGGGTGTCGCTGTTCGAGTGCCTGCCCAACTACGGTGGGGTACTGCGGCCGGACCAGGTGGAGGTGGGCGACTTCCCGCCAGAGGAGTTCTAACACCGTCTCAGCAGCGATGCTGCGTGCATGGCTCGCTCGCTCTCTCTCTCGCTGCTGCTGTCGTTGTTGTCGTCGTTCAGCATGCGCGACAACGTCCGCGCCTCCTCGCCCCCCCCTCCCCCGTTCATCTCCTCGCCATTGCCTGTGCTCGTCCGGTCACACCCACGCAACAACAGCAACAAGAAAAAAGAAACTTCGAAGGGCTGGTCGAGCTTCCTCTGTCGTGTCAGGAGGCACGCATTGCTTCGCTCACTCCGACGATGCTGATGCTGCAGCGGGACCGAGGCGTCGATAAAAAAACAAACCAAAAAATGGTGAAAAACACACACAAGGAGGGTGGTGACGCGTGGTAGTGCCGACTTTGAACGCACGCTCGGCGCGGCCCTGTGCACGCGTACTCACAGCACGAGGACCGCGAGCTAGGAGCAGAAGCAAAATAATAAAAAGAAGAAGAGAGACGTGCTAGAGAAGGCTTCAACGCTTGCGAGAGCTGTCGACAACTCGTGCAGAGTGGAGGCTCTGAAGAATAGACGGGCGGCACCAGGTTGTGCTTACGCTCTTTCCTGTTCCGGACACGCGTGATGTCGCTGCGCTGCGGTGCGTGTCGGCCGTCGCATGGAGGGGTGAGATGGGGTGGGGTGCGTGGCCCTGACAAAGAGAATGAAGAGAAGAGAAGAGAAGGGAAATGCCAAGCACGGTCGTGTGTGTGCAAAGCCATTCGGGTGTCAACCACCGCTCCCTGCTCGCCCACCCTTTTCCCGTTCGCTTCATGATGCTCTCTCCTGCTTTCTGCCATCATCATCATCACTCATCGACATCACACCCCCTTCTCCCTTCTCCTACCCTTCCTTCTCCCCCCCTCTCACTCAGCACATCCACATGAAAACGCATTTCCCTGCGCGTTGATGTAATCTCACGAACTTGAATCAATCTTTCCTCAATTTTTTGTTTCTGTGGGCAACCTCGGCATCGAGGTGTCTCCCTTGACTAGCACACAAACAAACAAATAAACGCACACGCACGCACGCAGCAAGGCGCGGCGACTCCGGCACTTGGAGCACGCTAGTCACCCCCCACACCTCTCTATTCAACGCGGTCGTTCTCGTCTAGTTGACCACAAAAAGAAAACATAATAACTGCCTCACACCACTCGCTTGCTCGTCTCACCAGAAACCGGGTGAAGACAAGCGGCGAGGCCGTCTTGGCAACATTTCTTCTACGACGAGGCACACCCCACCCCCCATACCCGGACACCCTCCCTCTCCCTTTCCCTCCCTCCCTCTATCTCTCTCCCCCCTCCTCCTCCTCCTCGCTCCCACACGGTGCCTACGCAGCTACAGTTGTCGCTTTTGTGATACACAGCACACTCGCGTGTGTGCACCCCCCCCTTCATCCCAACCGATCCGTTTCTTTCTTTCTTTTCATTTTGTCTGTGTACGGGTGTCTGTGTGTGTGTGTGTGTGTGTGTGTGTGTGTGTGTGTGTGTGCTAGGGGCCGCTCGCGAACAGCCCACGAGGCTCTTGCCACACCGCAACTCTCTCTTTGTTTTTGTAGAGTTTTAACTCTTTTTGTGTTTCCGTGTGCGTACGTCCTTCCGTTTTTTCCCCCAGAGGTCGAACCAAACGGGAGCGACGTAAAACATTTTCTTCATCTTGCTTTTTTCTTTCTTTTTTTGCTCGGTTCTTCTTCACTCTCGCGCACGTTCTTTTTTTTTTTTCCCCTTCTCGGGTTTTTTTTTCCTGTCTCTCTCGCGTTGATCGTTGTCGCTCTCCACGAGCAAAACAACAACAACAAAAAAAAAACTCTTCCTTCCTTCCTTCCTTCCTTTCTTCCTTCCCCCCCCTCCCTCCCCCTCTCCTCTCACCTCTCACCTTTGGACGTGCCGACGCCCCCCTCCATCTCCGTCTTTCATCGGGCTCACACCGACAAGGCCGTCTTCCCTCCCTTGAGTTCTTTTTTTTTTCTTCTTTTGCTGCTGTAGTTGTTGTTCTACCCTCTTGCACTCTTCTCTCACCTCCCCCCTCCCATCGAGTCCCACCGAGGGTGCAGGGAAGTGAAGTTGTGCGGAGACCCCCCTGGCAGCGCACCGGCAAGTTCTTGACGGTCGTAGACTTTTCCTTCTTTTTTTTTCCTTTGGAGCTCTCCGAAGCGGGACGGACCTGCGTTCGCTCGCAACTCTTGCACCGTCGTGTCTGTGCTCGGCGGTGTGCGCCAAGCCCAAGCTTACAGGCCTGCCCCCGTCCTCTCCCCCCTATCCCACCCCGCTTGACGCCGCTACCTCCTCTGTGCCTAACCCCTCGCTCTCTCTCCTCTCTCCTCTCCACTGGGCAGTACCGCGAGAGCTTCGACACCTTCGCATATCTCCCCTTCTCCCGCCGTGTGATACGCCTGTCGTGGCTGCTGCTGCATAAACGGGCCGACGCTTCTCTCCTCACCTCTTCTCGTCTCCATCTCTGTGCTCTTTGCAATAAACTTTCTCTCTCTCCATTCGTCTCTCGCCACCACCGCCGCCGCCGCCGCCCCTCCTTCTTGAGCGCGTCTGTTATTTTTGTGGTGTGCACGCACGCGCACCCACCGAGTCTCTTTCTGGTCTTTACGGAGCCCTCTCGAGATAGAGAGAGAGGGACGCAACGCACCCCGATTTACTTCTCTCTCTTTGATCTGCTTCCTCTCTTTTTTTTTCGTATTTTCTTGCTCTTCTTTCTCTCTCTGAAGGCTGTTGTGGCGTGGGTGTGGTTGACGGTCAGTGGCATCGCCGGGGCATACCGTAGCGCTCCTTGTCCTGCCACCTAGCGTGCCTTTGTGTCTTCGCCCCCCTCATTGTAGTTCGCGGGGTGTTCCTCTCTTGGAGCGTGCTCAGTGCTGCTCGTGTCGTTTTTTTTTTGTTTGCGTCCCTCCCTCTCTCTGTGTTTTTACCTCAAACCCATTCACGACTCCCTTCTTTCTTTGCCTGCCTTCCCCCCCGCTTTCCCATTGTTTCTCCATTGCCTCGCCTCTTCCTTCCCCTCCTTCCCCACCCTGTGTATCTAGTGCTGTCACGTACTTCGTGGCCCACGTCAAGTGCCTCCTTGGTCATACCCCCTCCCCTCCCTTCCCCCACTGCCTTGCCCTTCCCCTCCCTTGGCATTTTGTTTCCCCCCTCGTTGAGTCTTATCCCCCCCCCTCCTCCTCCTCAGGTGCTGCACAAGCTGCGTTGGTCCAAAGCTCCGCCGGTGACTGACCACTGCGCTGCGTGTTTCAGTGTCACTTCTTCTTTCTCTTTGTTTGTTTACTTGTCTGCGGGCCACGCTCCGCCCCCCTTTTTTGACTCTTAGCTGCGTGTGTGTGTGTGTCTGCGTTGTCTCCTCTTGGCGGCTCACGTCCTACGTCATTGTGCGCGCTTCCGGCCCAGAGTCCCCCAGTCTGCCCCCCCCCCTTCTCCGTCATCTCCGCAGTCAGCGCCATCCCACACGTCTTTTTTTTTTTCCCCTTTTTTTCTTTGGAAAAAGGAACACGACGCAGTCCAGCCCTGCACACGCCTCCTACCCAACCGCTTTTTTTCTCCCCCTCCGCGCATTTTTTCTCAGTGGGTGTCGTCTTGCGCTTCTTGTCGTGGCGCTCTCGCTGAACGCCGATAAGATCTGGAACACAACGCCAAGACAAACCACCACAGCAAATAAAGCCGAATTGAAGAAAACCATCAAAAAAACAGAAACACAGAAGACAACGACAACGCGTGCGACCAGTACAGCCGCAGCTGCTCTCTTTTTTCCCCCTTCCCTCCCCTAAGCTCCCTTCGCTGTCATTTCTGGCTTCCGTCTCTCTCTTTTTTTGTTTCGTCTTTATCCGATATCCTCCCCCACTCTCCCCACTCTCCCCTTCACCTTCCCCCCCCCCCCCCCCCACACACACCTCTCTTTCTTTCTTCCTCTTGCGTGTTTGGCATCTTCCAGTTTCCCCCCCTCCCCCCTTGCCTCCCCCCTAAAGACATACCCTGTGTTTCCACCTTCTTGTGCTTCCCTCCCGCTCCACCCAGCATCACCATCACGGTGCTCGTTGCACCTGCGCTGCTCCCACGCCTCGCCCACCGGATTACACCTTCACTCTTTTCCTGCTGTCCTTTTTTTTTTTGCTGTTTTCTCCGTTGGGTTCCTACCTTGCCGTGCTGCATCTCCTTCCTTCTCTCTCTCTCTTTCCCTCCATCCATCCTTCCTTCCCCGTCGCCGCTTCTTGTGTGCTCGGGCCTACGTTGACTCCTGCTTTACCGCTTCTTTCCCCTCCCTCTTTCACGTGTGTGTGTGTGTGTGTGTGTTTGTGTATCTGTAGTTGAGTCTCTGCACCGGCGCACGTCATCGGCAACCTTTCTTTGCGGACGACTCGCCCCCCCCCTTCCTCTTCCCTTCTTTGATCCACCTGGACAAATCCCCTGCTCCCGTCCTCTTTTTTTTTTTTCCCTCTCCCTACGTCCTCCCCTCTCCTTCTCCTTCTCCGCCTTCTTCTTCTTGTGCGTCTCTAGCGTTTCCGTCTCACACGGCGCTCCGCGCTTGCGCGTCTTCATTCGTATACATTGCCCGCGCTCTCTCCCGCTCCGCGTTTTATTATTATACCTTCTCCTTTTTTCTTTCTTGGTGTCTTCTGTTTCTTGATTGCACAGCAGACGGTCGCGTAGCTCACCATCGTAGGCGACGTGTGCTTGTGGTGGTGTGCGTGCACGTGTGAAGGCATCAAATCTTGTGTGTGTCTTGCGCCAGTGTAGCTGCCTTCCCTTCCCTGCGTCCCGGACTTCTCTTTCTTCCCACCTTTTTTTTTTGTGTGTGTGCGTGTGCGTGTCTGTGTGACGGGAGACACAGTCGATCTGTGCCATACATCATCGCAGAAACACCCACACCTACACTGACACACACAGTACACAAACACAAACTACGCCCATACACACGCATACACACAAACACACACACACACACACACACACACACACACTCACCCATACACCGTCACGAATACACCAGCGCGCGCTGCGCCACGGCAAGGGTGTGAGCTAGAGCACTCCCACCTCATCAAGCGAAGCTTCTCCTTCTTCACCTTGACCACTGAGTTCTTCCCCCCCCCCACCAAGCTCACACCCCCATCTCTCCTTGTGATTCTCTCTAAGTTGTTCTGAACAAACAAAAAAATCTCCGACACAGAGTCGCGATGATGTCCGATCGTCTTTTCTCAGCCACGGCGCCAACCGCCGCGCGTGGGCTCCCCCACACCCCCGACGCATCACCGCAGCGGTGGGGCTCGCGCACCTCGACGACAGCCAGCGGCGAAACGCTCGTCAGCCCACCCAGTCCGCCAGCCGACTTCCAGATGGACTGCGGGGCCGCTGCCGCTGGAGGCCCGCAGGTGACAGGCACCCACCTCCAACCAGCCGCGCGGTGCCCCACCGCCCCCTGCCCCGATGCCTTCCTACCACCGCGCGGTGGCCGCCCCCAGCGCCGTCGCCTATCCGTGAACGCAACTGCAGCCGACGTTGTCACGGCGGCCGCGAGTGACGGCCCCTTCTTGGGCCTCCAGGGCCATGCGTCGATGACGCTGCTGTCCGCCTCGCAGCCGCATCACAGGCTGCATTTTTGGCGCTCGACCAGCCGCGACGTCGACTTCGAAATGTCGCCGGAGCTGGTGATCCCGTCCGACGTGCATTGCCCGTTCCCCAACCCCTCCGCTTCCTCCTCGTACTCGACCGTGTACGCGCCAGGGATGTCGTCGTGCTTCTCCTGTGACGCGACCCCGCTAATACGCCCCTCCACCCCCGTCACCCTCACCCCCGCCTGTCGTCCTTCGCATTTGCCCCTCCCTCCGTCGCCGCTGCCGCCGCCGCCGCCGCCGCAGTCCACCGGGGCACGCGTTCATCCCCTGGGCAGCAACAGCGGCGACTTCACCGGAGACGGCGGCCTCCTGCGACGGCCCAGCACGCACTTCTTCAACTGGCGCAGCGTCGCCTCGTCGCCGCACGCCGCGCCGAGCACCGGCTCCATCAGCGGCTCGTATATCGGAGGGCGGCCCACCGCCGTCTCGCTGCCCGAGCACGGCGCCCTCACCCGCGGCACCACGGCGGCCTCGTCGTTCTCCGCGGACGCTTCAAAGCGCACCTCCTCAGCGCCATCGTCGCTCCTGCTTGGGTTCACGGGCGGCTCGCCGCCAGCGTCGTTCATGACCAGCGTGCCGTGCAGCGCCAGCAGCCAGTCTCCGTCCACGCCGCGGACGAAACCGCTGCTCGTGCCGGTGACGCGCGCGGTGCCCACCGTCTCGTCCGCCAGGGAGGTGGAGGCGCTGCGGCGCGAGCTGGTCGCCGCCGCGCCGGTCAGCAGAAGCGCGAGCACCACGAACTCCACTTTTGCAGCAGCGGCGGCACCACCAGCCGTCAGCGCGCTGCAGCTGCCCGCGTCGACCAGCTCGGTCGAACCCGGCACCGCACGGCCGCTCCGCAGCAATGGCAACAACGTTTTCATTGTACCCTCCTCCTCCCTCTCCGTGGACGAGGCGGTGGCGGCATGCTCCGCGATGCTCGTGTCTGAGCGCCGTGTGCCCACTTACGCAAGCCCCCGCCTTCGGCCTCAGCCGCCCCCACCGGTGCAGCCGCACACTGCCCGCTCTGTGCACGCCGTTGCAGCGGCTGCTGGCCTCGCGCAAGACGGCGTGGCCAAGGCCACGCACAGCCCCACCGCCGGCAGTGTGACGCCGGACCTCAACTTCTTCGCCTGCTCAACCGACGTCAACGCAGATGTCGAGGAGCGCCTGAGTCTCACGCCGCTCCAGGGCTCGTCGCTGCGCCGCTACGGCCGCTCCCCGCTTTTCACACCTGCTGATAAGATACAGCGCCGCCGCGATCACCGCCCCGGCGGCGAGGACGGCGACGGCGATGACGCGCTGGGCTGCAGCGCGAGCAGCATCGGCAGCGGGCACGGCAGCACGACGTACTTCACAGTCCCCCCGGCGCCGCTCCTCGTGATGGGCAACGCCCTGGCCGTGTACAGCGCTTCCATCGGTACGGACAGTAGGGAGGGCGGGCAGCCACACAGCGGCAGCGGCGCCGCTCCGATGCCGCTGGACAGGGATGCTCCGGCGCCTATCAGCACCCACGTGACAAGCCCCACCACCACCACCACCACCAAGGCTCCTGGCACTGCAGTGAGGAGTGACGCGGCTGCGACGCCGGTAGGGAAAGCGTTCGCGACGGGCGTCGACGGCGGCAGCGCACGCAGCGCGGCAGACGTGTCGCCCCCTGACGCCATCGTCTCCTCCCAGCGACGCTCCCTACTCAGTTCACCAACGAACTCCGCCTTCACGGTGTTCACGAGCAGCATCGCCACTCCCTGCATCACAGAGACGTCGCTTGCAACAAGCATAACGACGGCAACCACGACGACAAGCACGACGGCAGGCACCGCCGCACGGTCCCCCTCCCTCCTTTCCCCGCCCCTGCTACCATTGCTTCAGACGCAGCTGCCGGTGTCACCCGCGGCGCTCGTGGCGCCTCGTACGTCGATGCCCACCACCTCGCCCGTCTCCGCCTCAGGCCCCTCGCGGTGCATCCGCTCTCCCGTCGTGAATGGGCGAGTTGAGGTGCCGCGGCTGCCGCGGGTGGCGGAGGCCGCTGGGGCGCGCTTAGGCCCCCTCGATGAGCTCTGCGTCGGCAGCGACGACGACGTCGAGAGCTCCGGCGACTCCTCTCCGCTGCCGCTGTCGCTGATGGACCGGCCCGGCCGCAGCCGCCGCACGAGTCGGTCGTTGTCGTCGTCCTCTACGCTGATCAGCTTCGTGCAGGCGACCGCTGCTGCGGCGGCACTGCGCGGCGGTGGCACGGTGATCAGCCCGAACCGGCCGACGGTGCCGCTGCTCAGCGCTGTGGCGGCGGGCACTCCGGTGACGGAGGTGACGACAGCCGCCAAGGCTGCCGTGCATGCCCCGTGTCGCCCTGGCTTCGCTGGCCGGTGTGCGCGGCGGCGTGTTGCCGCTGCAGACTCCGACCCGCTGGCTCAGGAGGTGGGCGGCGGCGAGGACGGCGATGAGGGGGAGGGAGAGGACGAAGACGATGCCATCAACGCCAGGGACGCCGTCGACACGTGTGTGGCGCCGCTCGCCACGGCACCGGGGATGCTGTCCGACTGTGGACTTGGGCGCCAGCTGCACACGCGCTGCCGCACGACGGTGGAGGAGCGGCAGGACGCCGAGACGGGCTCAACCTGGGCGAAGACCGTCGTGGAGGTGGAGGAGCTGCCCAGCGCCCTGCGCCTTGGCGCGGCCGTGCCGTTCGCACCGACCAACGACGACATCCTGTCACCTGTTGGGTCCGCGTGCGCGACAGGCGTGAGCCCGCTGGATGCGGGCGCTGAGGAGGAGCGTGACGAGGCGATGCCCGAGGCGGAGGCCGAGGCGCGCGCTATTCGATGCCGCCGCGGGTACCGTCTAGGTGCCGGGCCCGCCTCACCGGCCTGCACGTGGCCGTGGATCCGCAACAGCGACGGCGCGAGCGGCGACTGCGGCAACAACAACGCGGACTTCGCCTGGGACGGTGCGGAGCAGCGTTGTGCAGCGCGCGGCGCGCTCCATCAGCACCCCCGCCTGCCCGCTGCTGCGGCTGCGCCTGCCGCTCCGACTACTACTACTGCGGCCGCTGCTGCTGCTGCTGGTGGCGGTGGCGGAGGTGGCGGCGGTGGTGTTGCAGCGTCTTACCCAAACGTCAGTGCAGCCATCAGCGGGGCCGTGACGCAGACTCTCACCCCGACGTGGTCCCTCAACTCAAGCCTTTCCTCCCGACCCCCTCACGGCGACACACGCGTGGCTGCATCGACCCGTTTGTTTGTCCGCAACCGCACCGGTAGCAGCAGCAGCAGCAGCAGCTCGGTCAGCGCTGCCGCAATGAGCGTCAGTGTTGGCAGCGGCTACGAGGGCGAGGGGCACCCGTCTACGGTCCGCCTCGCCACGTCCCACGGCGTCCGCCACAGCAACTCACCCCTCTGCCCCTGCGACAACGCGGACGACAACGCGAACGGCGACCAGAGGCGGCGCCACAGCTCGCTGGCCTGGTCGGCTTCGCTGGGGCCGTGGGAAGCGCCGGCCTCGCACGCGTCCCTCGCGCTGCACCCGGTCAGCAGCAGCAGCAGCCCCGTCTCGCTGTCGTCGCCAACGCAGCAGCTGCCACCACACGCGCACATCGTGGTGCGCCCCCCGTCGCTGGGCCCGATGGCGGTGGCGGCGCCTTCTGCCGGCTCCGACGCGCTGCCCGAGTCCCTCATCGACTCCTTTGTGGGCCACGTTGTCAGCGTTGTTGCGGAGGGCAGCCGCGTGGCGACGGGGATGGCGGGGTCGCCGCCGTCGCCTCAGCGCCTACTGGGACCGACGGCGGTGCACGACGGCGGCTGCTGCGGCGGCAGCTGGCGTGTGCAGCGGGGTGGGTCGGGCGGGAGTTTCTCTGTGGGCAGCGACCTTGCTGCCGGGCTGCGTGCCGTGGGGCGTGCCAACTCGGTGCCGACGTCCCCGTCGGCTTCGCTTGCGGCGAGCTCGCCCAAGAGTCCGGCGATCGCGTCAGCGCCGCGGCTCGACACGCACAACAGCCGGTTCATACGAAGCGTGCCGAAGTTCGTGCCGCGGATGGAGTTCCCGCTGGTGGGCAGCCGAGGCAGCGATGAGACGGCCAGCGAGGACATCGTCAACGCTGCCACGCTGGCCGAGGAGACGGGCTGACGCAGTTCCTTAGCAAAATGCACGTTTGTGTGTGTGTGTGTGTGTGTATGCACTCGAAGAGTGAAGGTCTGGTGCCGCAGGTGGGGGGGGGGGTGTTGTTGTGGCGCTCTCGTGCATGGGCTGTGCACGCCATCCCCCCCCCTTTGCGTACCCCCCTTCCGGGCAGGTGCCTCAACTCGCTCCATACGGTCCTCTCTCTCTCTCTTTCTTTTATCACTTCAATTTACCTTTGCCATTT
>CAWUFJ010000007.1:260734-388386 GCA_963921375.1 Tiliacea citrago
TCTCCCCCCTCAACAACACCCCCAACCTACTCAAGACAAACAAGGGAGGCTTGAACCTGCCTTCTCGATAGCACACTTACATCACCTTTTTTTTTTTTACCCGTCCCCCCCCGCCCCCCGCCCCGCTGCTCTTAGCCACTCGCCTAGCTAGTACGTATATCCATAGCAGAGACCCGAACCTTCTCCCCCTTTGTAGTAGTAACCGTAGCAGCGGGAGGAAGAGGAGGAGGAGCCGTCTAGCCCATCAGCCCCCCTTCCCTTTCCCCATTCCCTCTGGCCCGGTAGCCTCTCCACAACCCGTGCCCCCCCCCCCTTCCCCCTTCCCTCTTGTCCTCCTTCCTCGTCGTGCCCGTCTCCAAAGGTCTCTCTCTCTCTCTGTCTGTCTGTCTGTCTGACTGTGTGTGTGTGTGTGTGGATCACTGTTGTTGCTGCGTCTCACGTCATCAACCACACACGCCGTGAGACTCAACACGTCGAGACCGCCACCCCGTGTGCATCGCCATCAGTAGCAGCCGTGTGCGCGCTGAAGGCAGGAGGCAAACAAAAAAGGGTGTTGTGTGAACAGCAGGCATTGAAGCGACGACGTGGGCTCTGTGTGCGTGGTGTGCCTGAGATTGCGTCACGATGCTGCGCCGCGGCTTTCTTATGCGCAGCGGCCATGGCGACCTTTTCCCACCAGCAAGGCAGCCGCACACCTGAACTTGGCGTGGGTGATGGGGCGCGAGGTGCCGCACGCACCCGGCAAGGGACACTGCTACGCCGACTTCACCACCCCGGCACACCACAACAAGTTCCAGACACAGGGCCCCGAGGTGCACGGGCGCAAGATCATCTCCACCGTCGGCGCCTCCGCGCACGAGCTGCACCACTGCGTGACGGAGCGGCCCTCCGACGCCGCCATTGCCGCCACACTCACGGGCGTGGCTAGCACGCTGGACACGCACCACCACCAAAAGACAAACGACACCCCGATGGCTCGCGCGAACATCGCTGCGAAGCGGGCGGCAGAGGAGCGGGCCAGGACGCGCGATTTTATGGCACACAAGCGCACACCGCTGATGCGCGGGCCGCCGCAGACCTTCCCGAAAGAAGGTCAGTCGTACAGCTTCATGGAGGACCGTGTCAACCAACTGCGCAAGATCGAGAATAGCAACCAGAATGGGTACGTGCGGGAGTACATGCCGTGGGAGACAAAGCCCGCCCCCGCCACCGCCGCCGCCGAAGAAGTAGCGACGGCCCCGTTGTGTGCTCTCGCCCTTTGCCTCTCTCTCTGTCTTCAGCCGCTCGGACTTGCTCTTGTATTACGTTTCTCTTGAATACGTCTGTGGGTGTTGGCGGGGGCGGTGTGTGGTGGCGCCGGACGATGCTGTCAACAACGTCCACCTCTCCCTCTTGTCAACCTCAACTCCCCCCCCACCCCTCTCTCAACAAACAAGCATCCCCTTACTGGAAGGAGATGAAACAAAGAGACACAAAAGTGAACACCAACACGTGACGCGGTACGAACGCACACGCACGCAGCTGTGTGTGCGAGGGAGAGAGAGCGAGCTGATACCCTCCCGAGAACAGAAACAACAAGAAAACAAAAAAAAGAAACGGTGTCTTTTCTTTAATGGCAAAGACTTTTGTTTTGAAATTCTTGCGGGGGGGGGGGGAGGGGGGCACACACTGCGAGGGGGATATGCTCCCTCCTCTCTTTTCCTGCCCTCCCTCTCATGCTTAATGCCGTGCGTCACCTGCACACGACCTTCACTCGACTCCTGCATGCGCCCCTTTTCTTTTCTCGTATTTGTTGTCCTTCGCTGCACACACGCAATCAAAACCTCGATGCACTTCCTTAGCTTTCCCTGTGCGTGAAGGGACCACGTGAATCACTCGTGGGTCTTCGCGTTCCGCATCACTCACGTCTGCCCTCTGCTGGAACAACGAAGAAGTACAAAAAAATGAAGGGTCGAGTAGGCGCACACACACATACGCACACACACACACATACACACACACGAGCATCACATTCCTGCGTGTTACCCCGACTTTTTTTTCATCTGTGTGCGCCATACACGTTCAAGTTTTCTTTGCTTGAGCTCCACTTTCTCCCCCCTCATTCCCTCCCCACTGCCTTCCTGCCTCCTCTCTCCGTGAATATGTACAAACCGAAGTGACGCTGTAGTGCTCCCTGAGGTCGTCTTCTTCCTCCTCCTTTTCTTCTTGTTACTTTTTTCTTTTATTCTCCATTACTTTGTCTTTTCTGGCGTTTGGCTGTATTCTTCCTCTCTGGCACGTTGGAGACGGAGGCCCAGGCAGCCATCTAGCCCAGTCGGTTCCCCCCTCAATCGCAGCGGAGTGACCCTCCTCCCCTCCCCTCCCGAAGCCCAGGCAGGCACGTACGCTATTGCACTCCCTGACGGCTCTCTGCAAAAGTAAAGTCAAAGACAACCACCACCACCCTACTCAAAAAAAAAGAGAAAAGGGCGTTGTAACGCTTGCGTTACGCTATCGTCCACAGAGACATGGAAACCCCGTGTGTGTGTGTGTCGGTGCCGTTGTCTTATTTTACAGAGCTTGAGATAGCGAAGTCAAATGCCGTAGGTTAGACACTTAGGGCTCCATCGATAAAGTGCCAGCTGGACAGGTCTTCGGACCAGTGCCCCGGAGCACGGGTAAGTCTGCGACGGGTTCTTTTGATAGATCGATAAAGTAGACGCTCGAAAGCTTCTCACTCGTTCTTCTTTTTGTTTTTTCTCTTCCTCTCTTATTTTGAGGTTGCAGCATGAAGATATCTTACTTGTCTGTAACATGCAGAAGGACAAACTCACGCCCGTACACCTGAGTCTACACGGAACTGCTACAGACGTGTTTACTTTTTTTTTTCTCCCACCCAACCCTCTTGCATTGGATAGTATGCTCTTGAGGCGTGGCGTCGGGCCGAGATGCAACCAACTCCCCCCCCATCAACAGAAAGTTGTTCCGCCTTTCCTCCTGCATGGTTCCGCTACGCCAACATGATGTCTTTCCTCACCTGTTTTTTGAGTTGCGTACCTTCTCCACCACCACCCCCCCTTGTTTCGATATCCTCTGGGCTCCATTAAACTGCTCCGCAGTCATGTGCGTTGGCAGACTACGGACGTGTTTTTTTATTATCTCCATCCATCGCCTGCCAAGAAGTGTTGTTTTTTCCCCCCTCCCCGCCACACCGTCCAAAAGGGCCGTGGTCTCGCCAAAGATAATATTATAACGAATATAGATGCGACAACGGAGCGTCGACGAACCATCCACGAGTACCGTGACGAATGCCAGTGAGTGGAAATCCCCCCTTTCCTCACCATAGCAACATCAACACACACACACACACAAAAAAAAAAAGAAACTCGCGTACTTTACTCTGCGTGCGCTGTGTGCCGCGACTATTGCCAACTCATCCAACGTCTCCCTCCCTCCCTCCCTCCCTTCGCTGCCCTTGTAATGAATGCACATTCCCTCAGCAAAATACTCGCGGCAACACTCGCTCCTGAGGCCACCACATCTCCAATACAGCTATCCTACATTCACGTTCCGGTGCTGGTCTCGTCAGACTGCCGCTCACACTTGTTTTTGCCGCCGCTCTTTTTTTTTTTGTCCCCCCTTCCCGCCTTCATTTCCCATCTCTTTGGTTCGCCTCTTGAGCCCCCCCCTACCCCTCCCCCTCCTCTCGCTCCGTCTTCGCTTCATCTGCCGCTGTGCCTGTTGCTCGACTTCTCCCCTTTTTCTTTTTCTTTTTCTTTTTCTTTTTGTTTTCTCTTTCAATTTGCACCGTCTTGCGTGCTGCGGTGGGGAACCACACTGACATTTACGTTTTTTTTCCCCCTTCTTTTTTTTCCAGGTCCGTCGTCCGTCTGTGCATACGTTTTTTTTTCTCGTGTTCATTGACTTCCCGGACTGCCTCCACCATCAACTCGTACTCGCTCTCGCCCTCGCTCTGACTCTCTCTCTCCATCTCTTTTTTTTTTTCTGGCGGACGCTGTTTGGCTTCCTGTGGCGTGCCTTGCATCTTCCTTTCTTCCGACTCCTCTTTCCCAGCTCTCCGCATGTGACACGGCTGCTGCTGGGAAAAACTACTCTTTGACGCGTGCTCGCAATTGCTTTCGCGCTCGCTTTTCGCTCCTTCGGCCTTCCGCTGTGACTGCCACTAGCCTTTCCACACAGACAGCGGTAGCAGCCCCAGCGCGAGGAGGAGGTGCACAATGACCGTCCTTCGTCATGTCTTCTCTATGGCGATGATCAGCCTCACGGTGCTGGTCGTGCAAAACAGTCTCCTCGTTGTTACGACGCGCTTCTCACGCAAGAACGTCGAGGCCGCCGCCAACTATCATACCTCCACCCTTGTTTTAAACCAGGAGATTCTGAAGATGCTAATTTGCCTTGTCCTCTACGGCCTGGACGACGTCTGGAAGCACCACCGCCACCTTGTCCACACCAGCGCCAAGGCTGCCATCACTGTCGTCACCACCCCCGCCCCCACCGGCACCGCCACCACCTTGACAGCCACAGGCAATGGCACCCTCCGCAGCACCGACTGCGAGGTCGACGTGCCCCTCATCAGCAACGACAGCATGCACGACGCAGAGCGCAGCTGCTCACCTGCGGAGAGCGTAGAGACGCAGCCGTTCTTGGAAGAGGAGCACCTGGAGCACAGCGCAATCCGCTCAGGCGGCCCCACAGCCCCGTCCGGCGCGAGAGATCAACCGTGCCACGCCTCCGGTCTGTGCACCGTGTCGAAAGCCTCAACGACGGTGGTCGTCGTGCCCGGCATTGCGACACAGCTTCGCTGGCCATCACGCTCGGCTAGTGCTGGCGCGCCGTCCGGCCCATTGGAGTGCCCTGTCTCGCACGGCAGCGGCAGCAGCGGCGGTGCTTGTGGCGACGTGCTGAACGCCTCCTTCCGCCGGCATCGTGCATCGTCCGTCTTGAAGAAGGTACGCTCGTGGTGCGCCCTCTACTCCTCCATGCTATCCACCTCCGTGTACAGGCGGGATACCCTGAGGCTCTTCGTCCCCGCCTTTCTCTTCAACGTCCAGAACTTCCTGCTATTTGTCGGCCTATCGAACCTCGACGCCGTTTCTTTCCAAGTGTGGTCGCAGACGAAGGTGCTGTCGACGGCACTTTTCTCGGTGTGGCTTCTGGGCCGCAAGATGTCACCGATGCAGTGGTTGTCGCTGGCCGCGCTGACGGCCGGCGTGCTGGGCGCCCAGCTCGGTGCCTCCGCGGGGAGCCCGAATGTCCGCCCCGCTCCGGCCCCTCACGGTGTGGCCAAGGGCGGGGGGACGGGTGGCGGCGCACTTCCGTTGCCCGACGTGAACGGCGCCGAGGAGCTTCGTGTTGGCCTGGACCACGAGCCGCAGGCGAAGGCGTTGGTGGGCATCATCGCCTGCCTCCTCTCCGGACTCTCCTCCAGCTACGCCGCGGTGTACTTCGAGAAGGTGGTCAAGACGACCAGCCCCACGCTGTCCGTACGCAACATCCAGCTCTCCATCTTCGGCATTCCACTCGCGTTTGTGTCGATGCTGCTGCTGGATGTCCTTCCGTCATGGTACGCGAGCGCGAGCTGCGAGCAGAGCGTACACTGGAACATCTTCGTCGCCCCTGCAGTGGGGCCGCTGCCCGCGGGTGCGGCGGCCACGGGTGATTGCCAGGTGCGCCCTTTTTACTTTTGGCAGCGTTACGACCATCTCCTGACGTGGGGCCTCGTCGTCGTACACGCGCTCGGCGGCTTGCTGGTTGCCGTTGTGGTGAAGTACGCCGACAACATCCTGAAGGGCTTCGCCACCGGTGTGGCGGTGATTGTGAGCGGCCTCATGAGCTCTGTCATTTGGGGCTACAAGCCGAGCGTGGCATTTGTGCTGGGTGCCGTGCTCGTGATTGGGTCCAGCATCGCGTTTCACAAGTTCGAGGTGAAGCGGCAAGAGCGCTCAAAAGAAGAAAGCGGTTGATGTTTTTTTTTCTGTTTGTTGGGGGATGGGGTGAGGTGGGGTATCTACGTGTGTGCTTGTGTGTGTGTGTGTGTGTGTGTATGTATAGGGCGCGGCATGAGACTGGTAACGCGCTCCACCGCACATGACGAGTAGGTACGCCCCCTCTCACTCCTTTTTTTTTTGCATCTCGGTCACCCCCTCTCTGTATCTTCTACTTCCTTCCCCTTCCCCCTCCCCCCCTTCGAGACTCGTCCAGGCGTGCGTCGAGTTGTAGAGTTCCGTGTTCGTGTATCACTTCTCTCTTGTTTTTTTTTTGTGTGTGCTTTTGTGGGTTCTTGTGTTGCGGCGATGATCGGTATTGCCTTGTACGTAGACGTGGCTTCGGCACATTCCGTTGGCCCTCCGGGAGACCGCCACGAGAAGCGTGCCAGCACTCTCGGGTGTGCTTCCATGTGTTTCGCTCTTATTCTCCATGCCCCCCCCTTCTTCTTGCTTCATCTCTAGCCCACTGGTCCACTTTCGGATGTTCTCACGCCGACGTGGGGGCGCGGGGGAGGGGAGGGCGAGGGGGGCTCCAGCGTACGCGAAGCCGCGTGCTCCTCTTGTCTGGAGAGCCAGGTGCCCTGATACGCCGGCATCAATCCTTTTGTTTTCTTTACACATTTTCAAAGCCGTTTTTTCTCTCTCCTTTCTTGTTTTTCGAATTCTGCCGCTCTTCCGAGTGCCTGATTTCCAAACAAGCGTGTACGTGTGTGTGCGTGTGCGTGTGTGTGTGTTTGTGCTTCATGACCCCGCGTGCACATCATCCGGATAGGAATAAGCTCTACTCGCCGTCACTGCGAGACTCGTCCCTGCATCGCGGAGGCATTGAACACTACCTACCCCCCTCCCTACCCCCCTCCCTCCCTCCACCTTCATCTCGTCGGCGCGAGACGCTTGGCGCTTCACCTTGTGCTTTTTCTTTCCTTCTGAACAGAGTTGCTGGCTCCGCCTGACGCTCCGGCCGTTTCGCTTTTTTTTTCTCTCTTTTTCCAATGCCCTCCCCTTTTTGTTCTCCTGCTCGTGTTCTCGAATGTATTCTGGTTGATGCTGATGCCGCGAGGGTGCCATTTGTTTTTTCCTTGGAGGTCCTGACGTGCAACGAGTGACAGCCACAACGTCGGCGTATCTTTTCATGCGAGCTCTTGTGTGCGTGATGCTTGGGATTGTGTTGGTGTGTGTGTATGTGTACGAGGCTCTTTGGCAATGGGGAAGAAGGAGGGGGAGAAGGTGATCTGGAGGGAAAGGAAGAAAAGAAAAGAAAAAAAACCGGTGCTTTTTGTGGGGCTGCTCTACAGGGAAGGGCTCGGGCTGTAAAACAAATAGGAAGAGTGACAAGAAAAGCTTGTGGGCGGCAGGGTGTTTGCTGCACAGCGGTGAGGACACTGAAGGGGGAGGGGGGATGCTCTTCCCTTCCCCCCTTCACGCGTACGATACGATGCTGACGCATGGTGCAACGCTCCTATTTCTGTCACTTTCTTTCTCATCACCCTTCCCCGTCGTCACGGCGCATCGTGTTGTTCACGCCTTCGCGCCGCCCTTCTACTCGTGCTCCCGACGGCCTTCTCTTTCCCTTCTTCCCACATCTCGCTTCGTACGGATGGCGTGCCAGCCAGTAGATGCGCTCTTGTTGTCTGTTGTTGCTCGTTGGTGGTCTCTCCTTGGTCTTTACGCTTGGGGGGGGGGGGAACTTGGCTGATGTTGTGTTGCTGTTTGCTTTCTTGGCGGCGACCGACTCGGTAGTCTGCGTGCGAGGAAAGGAGAAGTGGTGCACCTCTGTGCCTCCTTATGGAAAAGGCGTACACTTGGGGTTTTTCTTAGTTTTTGTTTCCTGTTGTTTTGGCCGTGTGTGTGTGTGTGTGTGTGTGTGTGTGTGTGGGTGGGTTTGTTCTGCGAAAACGTCGTGTAGAGCTCACTTGCTCTCGCGATTCTTTTTTTTTTTCGTTTTCCATTTTCCTTTCTCACAGTGGACCACATTGCTTGCTTGCGCATGGAACACGGAGAACATGCGGAAGTGGATGGTGGCTGTGTGTCTTTGTGTGTGTGATGAGAGGGGGTGGGGGTGGGGAGTTGAGGAGCGCCCAACACTGTCTGAAGGGAGCCTCACGAAGGTTAGCTGAGTGCACCAAGCTATCCCCCCTCCCCCTCCCCATTTCTGTGTGCCTGATGCTCGTGAACGCTCATCGCGCGATTGATCTGCTCACCCCGAAGCCCACATGCTGCCACCTTCTTTTCCTCCCTACTTCTTCTCCCCCCTTCCCCTTCGCTCAGTCAAGATACGTGCCCTCGACGCACGGGTGCCTCGTCTTCTCTTTTGGGGTTTTCCCCCCTCCCCACCACCGACTCGTTTTTTTTCTTTGAATATGTTCTGCGGCCTCTCCCTCACGGGAGGGGGGGTTGGGTGGGGGGACTTGACCAAGTGTCCAGCAAAGTGCATACAACCCCCCCCCTCTCTCTCCCCCTTCTTTCTCCCCCCCTCGACCCTCCTCACTCACACATGCAAACATCGACTCACAAAGCACAGAAATACGTTCAGTGGTGCAGTGCAGGCAGTATATGTTGTTTGGTCACCCTTCTTTTCCGCCCGTTTCTTCTTTTTTTTTTCTCTGTCTCGCACCTGGCCTGCAGTGAGGTGGGCCAGTGCGAGCGACACGGGAAGGTCTCCTTTTTTGTGTTGTCAAGACGCCATTCCCCCCCCCCCTTCCCCCTCCTTCTCCCCTCTACTGTACGACCTCTCAACTGAGGCTCCTCACAGTGCCGGGCCATCCACCGACCCCTCTTTCCTTGTCTCTTGTTCCTCTTCTTATTGCTCTTTTTTTTTCTGACTCTTCATCAACGCACGAACCTGCCGACACTCTCCATGACACTCCCCCGACGCTTTCTGCGTGTTTCGGCTTCACCGGCAGCTGGACGCACTCCAAGGTAGGGTTTGGCCTCGTCGCCGGCGCGCTCAGGCGCGCCACCCGCCTCGCCACCTGCGGGAGAAGCTGTCTTGTTTTTTTTTTCCCATTCTTTTTTTTTTTTGCTTCACACATTTACGCCGTTTGTTTGCCTGTTTGCTCGTCTTCCAAGGAGTGGTTTTCCATGGCTTTTTTTTTCCCCCGAGTGTTTTGCGCAACGCCAGGGCCGTCCACACCGCCTCCTTGATGCCACGCGTTGCTGCACAATTTTCTTTTGTTTTTTCTGCTGCCTTTCTCTTCCTTTTTTCTTTTTGGGGCTTCTCTACGTACTCGGTCTTGCGAGGTCTCTTGCACTTAGCGCTTTCATCTTTCCTCTTCACGCCGTTGTGGTTGTCCGCGTGGTGTTGGATGTGATGCTGGTGTCTTTTTTTTTTTGGGTTTTCTACCTGATGCCCTGCGCGTCTGCCGCCACCGCCCCGTCTTGATATCGCACTTTGCTGCCGTTGGGATGGAGGGATGATGGGAATGAGGGGGGGGGGGCGTGACGAAGTGCTTCCTTCTTTTGCGCTTCCTGACCCTTGTCACTTGCGTGCTTTACTTCCCTCCCGTTTTCTTTCCCCCTCTGTGTTATCTACGTTGTCGGTGGCTCATTGCTAAGGAAGCGACAGACATGACACGATCGCCGACGGCGCACGCACGACGCGTCGTGACGCTTGTCACGCCCGTCTCTAATGCACGCAAGGAGTCGCGATGTGGCCTTTCTCTCCGCTTTCTGCTCTTTCTGCTCTCTTTATCAGGTTTTGTTTTTTCTCTCCGTCTTTCTTTTCTTCCTCGCGCTGTGTGCGCTGTGGCTGCCGGCCTCGCTGCCTCCGCACCTCGCGGCGTCTCTGCTCTTGCCTTTCCTTTGGAAAGAGCAGGGTGGCTGACCAGGGGGGTGATGGTCCACCTTGATTGCCGCGCGTTCCTCTCCTCCTTTCCTCCGCGCGTGCAAGAGAGCAGCAACACACACTATGCGACCATCGAGCGAGTAGAACACACTACACACACATTACACACACCCCACACCCACAAGGAGTCTACAGCCACGAGGCTCGTGGGTGCGCTGTGCATCTGGGTCAAGAGCTACAGCTCTCGATGTGTGTGTGTGTGTGTGTATACTTTGGTGTTCTTGTGCTAGGCCCCGCCGTACTGCTCTTCCGCCCCCCTCCCTTTTCGAATGCACAACTCTCTCCTTTTTTAAATATCTGTGCACTTGTTGTTGTTTTTGTTGTTCTTATTTTCATTGCCCCTTTCCCGAGTCATACCTTGCTTCGTCTCTTCCTTCGCCCCCTTCTCCCCCTTCTCCCCCTCTTTCTCTTCCCCCTCCTCCTCCTCCCTCTCCCCCTTCACACACCTCCGTCTTGACACCGCTCGGTGTGCCACCTTCCATCCTCCACTCACCCACCGACCTCCATCTCTCCAGCGAGTTGCATTTTTGCTTTCATCAAAGCGGCGAGATGACGTGGACATGCTTCCACTTCTCCTATTTTTTTCTGTGTCTCTCTCTCCCCCTACCTCTTTGGTGTGACGAGGGTTGGTCAAGTGCGATTCCTCTAAGCTGTGCAGTCTTCTAGTGGGTTGATGCGGATGTGCGTGTCTCTGTCTCCGTCCCTGTGTTTGTGTGTGTGTGTGTGTGTGTGTGTGTGTGTGTGGAACTCTCCACTCTGCTCCATCTGTGCGCTTTGTTAACCTTCTTAACACTGCGTGATTGCGCAGCTCACCACCTTTCTCTTTCTTGTTTTTTTTTCTTTGAGGCGACCTCCTCCTCCTCCTTCTCCCTCCCCACCCCCCACTGTCATGAGTGCAACGTCTTCCACGTTGACCTACCTTTCCTGATGGCTCTTTCTTGGCGTTGACGTTCTCACGGAGCCAACCCGCCCCCCCCCTCCCCTCCCCTAACCCCGCTATTTTCGTTTGCCTCCGTCGGTGCGTCTCCATGCACCTGTGTGTGTGTGTGTGTGTTTGTCTGTGTCAGCCGCCTTTCTTTTTTTTTTCTTTTCCAAGAGCCACATCGTTTGCTCGCGCTTGCGGAGCATTGGCATGCCTTTCGATGCAAGTTGCACGGGCTGTGGGACGTCGCATTTGACTTGTTTGATTTTCTGCACGCGTGTGTGTGACCGGTGTGAAAAAAACGCTTCCTGGCGAGAGAGAGAGACGCCGTGTGTGTCTGTGTGTCTGTGTGTGTAAGTTTCTGTGTGTTTATGCGTGAACATGGGATGGGTATGTCTGCCCAATGCTCGACGACGATGGAGAACGGAAAAAAAAAAAGAGAAAAAGTAAAACACCAGGGAAGCGGTGCTGAGCGTGTGTGCGGTGTGTGCGATTCACTCTGTGTGTCTTGCACACACACATACGCACAGGCACCCTCTCCTTCCCTCCCCCGCATCGACGTGTATGGTGAAGATACCTTCTTGTTGTCACTCTCTTCCCCTCCTTCCTCCACTCGTGGTACACCGCTACCTCCTGGCGGGCGAGTGTAACATCCATGTGTGCCATGCCCTAGCAGAGCAACGTCAAGTCCCGTCCTCCCCGCTCCCTTGCTCCAAAAGCCCTTGAAAAATATATTTATCTCCCAACAACAACGACAACTGCGCGAGCAGGCAAGCGTAGAAGGTCAAGAAGAGCAACACTAAGATAACGGTGTAGGCCGACGGATTCGAGAGCTACAGATTCAGTGCGCCGATCACCGGCATGTGGAGCAATGCATGTCGATCTCGACTGTGCCCCCCCTTTCCCGCCACGCTTCTCCTTCCGGCATACCGTGTTGCGAGATGGAACTTCTCTCTGGTGAGTGTTCACGCTCGCCAGACTGACGTTGTGCATTCGCTATCGCTTAAAGCAGCACGCGGCGTGGGAAAGTGGGCGAACCGCACTGCTGCGCCATAGGAAGCACACGGCGCTCGACAGCCTCCGCCAGAGCAGCACGCCGATGCTCGGCAAACACTGCGTTTCTCCTTCTCTTGGGTATGCTGCTGCACCTTGCTTCCCACCTCTCATCCACCTTTTTCTACCCTGCCTTGCTTCTTGGCCCCACTCCCCCACTACCCATTCACGCAGCTACAGAGAAAGGCCGAGGTGTCTTGGACGACGACGACGAAGACGACGACGCACTTGCTGAGTCGTACCCCGCGGGGGAAACCTCCTTTCCCGTCCTCCTCCACCGCACCACCACCACGACGAAAGCGTGCACCCATCCCCCCCACTCCCTCCTGCACCTTTACATCAACCTTCTACACACCCTTGTGCGTGCGTCCATTGTCTTGGGCTCTCTTCAGAGACGCTCTTGCACTCCACTGCCCCCCCCTTCCCCTCAAAGAAAACGTACACGAAACACGGGCTTCAGGGTGCTGCAGATCACGGGTGCTGATCTCCTCACCACGATTGACTTGCGCTCTTCTCCTTTCTTCTTCTCCTGCTGGCTTAGATACGACCGCGTGCACACCCGCTACTAGACTCAATTGTTCTTCTTTTTCCTTGTCCTCGCCCCTTCCAATTCCTTCCCCCCCTCCTCCCCGCACTATTGGTTTTACGATTGTCAGCACCACCGTCGCTGTCACGCTCCTCCCAGGCACCACCGCCGCCCCCTCCCTCCTCCCTTCCGTACTACGTCACGCGGTATCCCCTTCTCCGAACCTTCTTGCCATCATTTCTCGAGGACTGCCGCGCTGCACACCGTTACAAACGCCTGCGACCGCTGGTACGGCTCCTGTTGCACTCGCTGTGTGTGGCCGACACACCAAGTGAGAAGCACCAGCACGATCGTTTTTTTTTTTGTATTCTTTGTGTGGGCTTGTGTTTTTGTTTAGAGCTGCTCTACCGACAGCACCTCCGTGAGGTCTGCTGTGCACATGCCCAGCCTGCTTCACCGTCCCACCCCGACGGACTGGATGGCCGCCGTCAGTGGCACGCCACCGACGTGGAGGTCACCGCTGGACCTGTACACCCCGCTACCGCTCAGCTCCGCGGCTGCCTCGCCCTTCTCCACCTCCGTCGACGACATTCGCGCACGCCTGCACGATGTCTTCCGCAGCATCGACGAGGTCATGAAGGCCGCCGAGAGCGTGAGTCCGACAAGGCGGAGTGCGCATGCGTCTGCTGCAGCGTCTGCAGCGGAGAGTCGTGAGCGTGCCGTGGAGGACGTCGTCCGGGCAGCGGGCGGCCCCGTCTCCAGCCGGGAAGCATCCCTCGCCCTCCTGCGTGCTCGACGTGCGTCGAGCCCGTCGCCGCCCACGCTGCGTGCTCACGAGGCGCTGCCTGGGTGCTCACTAGCAGATGCGGCGCGCCTCACGACCACCTCCTACGCAGCGCCAAGGCTTGCACAACCACACGTCGCGTCTGACACTGCCGCACGGGCGTCGCTCACGAGCTCCGCGGCGGACACGGAGTCTGGCACGGTATGTTCTGCGACGTACGCGGCGGCGCTAGACTTCTGGCGGCACGACCGGCGCCGTAGCCTGCAAGTTCCTACCCCACCACCCCCTCCGCCGCACCTCACACACACGCTCACAGGCTTCTTGAACGCTGAGTCACCAACAACACTCACAGAAGGCCTGCATCATGCACCGATGCCTACTGGGATCGCTGCCGGCATGGCGCACGTCGACGACGCTCATCGCGAATTCGAAGCTCTGGAGTCGCGTAGTGCTGCGTCTGACATGCCTCGTGTAACAAGCGCTCTCACCGCTGCCCCGGCACCGACCCTGCAACGGCCGGCCAGCCCGGGGGACGTCGAAGCTGCCCTCAGCACGAACGACGACACGGACATGCTCACCGACGCCTCGGCCATCTCCACGCGAACATCGCACGCCTTTGCGACCACCACCGCAGCGGGCACGAGGCGCTCCACCGGCGCAGCCACAGCGCCAACTGCATTGACCCGCGTGGTGGCCGAAGCCGCGCCGCTGCCGCCTCACGGGGCCGCCGCTCGTGCGGCACCGCAGCCTGCCATTGCGTCTGCATCAGCGTTGTACGCCACCTCAACTACCAGCGACAGCGGCCACGACCACCGCGCGCCAGCAGCTCTGCGTGCGCTCGTCGATGACTTCAACTTCACCGCCTCCGCTTCACCACTAGCGCTGGCGATGCCGTCACCGACGGCCCCAACGCTTTCGGCGAGGCTGGCGGCGCTGCGGGCTGCGGACGCGGAGCAGCGCCGGCGTCTGGACGCCGATGTCGACGCCATTTTACGTGCCGCGCACGGCAACTCCACCGCCGGCGCCACTGATGCTGCGGCTGCGGCTGCGGCTGCTGCGCGGGCGTCTGTCTCAGGCGAAGACTGCTGTGGAAGTACAGATGATGTGCGCTACCATGGAAGCTCGCATAGGGCGGCGTCCGGCGACGCCGCGAGTTGGAGTGTCCCTGTGATGGAGGTGCCCCACTGTCCGCCGCGCCAAAGCACGAGACAACGGCCGCATGGCGCGGCTGCTACCACAGTCGCGGCTGAGCGGGCGGCCAGGGGGTTTACCAGCGTGTTCACCGCTTCCTCGTCGCCCGTACGCGAAGCTGCGCACCGCACGTGGTCTCCCCAGCACGACGCGGGAGGCATGCTGGTGCGCAGCCCGCCGACGAAGCACGCGAGGGATGCTGCAACCACTACTGCGGCGTCACGGCACGCAGAGCGGGCCACGCGGCGGGGCGAGACGTCCGCCATCGTCGAGCTTGCTCTGCAGCGCCAGGCCGCACTGGAAGCCGCGTGGCGTGATACGCAGCAAGAAGCACCATCCGCCCGCTTGCGTCCGCCTCCAGCAGCCCCTCGGGCTGGTGGGGTGTACGACGACGCACTCACGCGCTTTAGGGATCTCGACCCGAGCTCCTCCCCGTATCGTTCTGGTGGTGAGGCCCGCGACGTGCTGTCCGCATCGACGGCGCCGCTCGACGCCTTGCAGGCTCGTCTCTCCCCCACCCCGGCACTGTCTTCCTTACAGACGGCGCACCAGCGGAGGGCCGGAGAGCCTTTGCCGATGCACGCGGAGCTGGCGGTGCTCGAGCGACTGGCGGAGCGGCGGAGCAGTCAGGCCTTGCGAAGCAGGAGCAACTCGGTGGCTACACGTGCAGGGGAAGGGCAGCGCTTCGCCCGTCTGCGGGAGGCGCGCGACGGCGAGGCGGCGGCTCACCTGTACAGTGAAGTGGTGCGGCAGACCGGCACGCAGGTGGCCGCGCAGGCCCGGGTCGAGCACCTGCGCGAGACCCTTCCCGACGGGCCCGACATCGTCACCGGCGCGGAGCTGGGTGCCATACGACTGCACGCCCAGCATCTGGAGCGGCTTCGTGCCCAGCTGAACCAGCAGGTGGCACACGCTCCCCTGCGAGCCGCCCCCGCGGCACCGCCACGCACGGCGTCACCGGCCGCAAAAGATGCGGCGTGGCCCGCAGGTGAGGCTGTCGTGAACAGCGCGTCACCCTCGACGTCGCCGGTGTCTAATACCGCGGCAGCGCTAAAGGGGGCTCCGACCCGGGGCGACACTGACACGACACCGTTAGCTGCGGGAGGCGTACAAACAGATCCCGAGTCTACGTTACACACCGATGACGCAGAAGCGGGGGATGCTGTGATGGCGACGGCCTCGACGCGCCTGCGCCGCGCTGACGTCGCGGTGGATGTGCGGTACGACCATGACACAGCGCTGGCGCGTGATGGGGAAGGGCACGAAGGAGTGGGGGTGTCGAGCACGCAGGCCCACGGTACCAACACCGCTGTCGTCAAGCAGGAGTCCACGCCACAGTCCGCACCGCCGCAGAGCTCCGCGACGGGGCTACGCTGGGCCAAACCGAAACAACGGCAGCGCCACGCAGCCGCAATCGGAGCCTCGACGGATCTCGACGTGAGCTCCGACAGCGCGTCGGTCCCTGACGCGGACCGGCTGACCTCGACACAGCTGCCCCTGCAGCTCGGCACCCCCCAGCAACGTGTGCAGACAGTGGCGGAGGTGTTCAATGCTGACGAAATACCGTCCCCGTCCCCCGTGGCGCCGCACGTGTTGAGTGCAGGCACCGCGGCACTGGCGACAGCGACCAGCACACCGCACCGTCCAGCGCGGGCCGAACCCACGCATCAGGCACCGACCCACCTCGCCGTGAGACCCTCGCTCGACGTCGAGCACGACATCCTTTCCTCCTCACAGTCCGGCGGGCAGCTGGCCGTGCCGGTCCATGGCGGCAGCTCCCTCACACCCAAGCGCCTCGCCTCCATCCAGTCAACCAGTCTCTACGTTTCTCCGCAGCGCGGCACGGCCTGGCAGCGGGTGTTGTCAGCCTCCTCGTCATCTTCGTCTTCCTCGTACGCCACGTCTGCCTTCACGGCTCTGGCGTCAGCGCTTCCGTCGCCGCGGCGCGCCTCGCGTCGTGCCTCCCACTGTGCGCAGCCCTCAGCGCCGTCGGCCGGCGCGACACCACCGTCCCTCCGCGGCCGCTTCGCTCTTCCCCCGCAGGCCAGTAGAGCCGAAGCTGCTGTGCACGATCGCGACAACCCCCTTTCCCTGGAGTGGCGTGCAGTGCAGCGGGCGGTGAACACCCACACGGCACTGCGAGCGCAGGCGATGTTGACCGAGTACGGTGTCTCTGTAGTCGTGCAGCTCGCGGGGCGGCGGGTGCCTGCCATGGTGCAGCTCTCCAAGGACGGCAGCGAGCTGCTCTTTCATCTCGACCGCGTCGCGCATCAGCAGACGACATCGGTGCCGACCACGCCGCGCGCCTCGCCACTGACGTCCTCTCGCACCTCCGTGGTGGGTGCTGCATCCAAGCACCCGCCCCCCGTCGCCCCCCACCAGCTGCAGTACCCATTGCAGAGACCAGCACCAGCAACAGCAACAGCAGCAGCAGCAGCACCACCGCGCTTTCAACCACCTCCACAGAACGTTCCTGGTGCGGGTCGCATGCGCGTACCGGTTGGTCCGTCGGTGCAGCCTTACGCACAAAACGGCGGTCAGCCGACACCACCGCTGCCAGATGGCATGTGGGTGCACCGCAAGGTTGTCGTGGGCACGGCCGGAGGCGGAGGGGGGTCGCTGGTGTCGGCGTCGCAAGCCGCCCATGCGCCGTCGGGGCCTGTGCGAGGGGCCGCACCACCACCACAGGGTCCGCACGCTTCGGCGACGGCCGCACAGGCTCGCCAGCGTAGCTCGCCGCAGCCGCAGCCGCAGCTGCAGCGTCCCGTCAGTGTCGCCTCGTCCTCCGCCGCCGCACAGCGTGCATCTGCGACACTACAACACCCACAGCAGGTGTCGCCTTCCTTGGTCAGCAGATCCTCGCATGTTCGGGAACTGCATCACTTCCCGTGTGCCCTGGCGTGTGTGTACGTGCCGCACGGGGTGCTCGGCTACGAGCGCGACCTCGGGCTGGGCGGGCCGCACACGTGGGAGGACGTGAGCGGCGTCCTCTGCGGCCCCGCGAGCTTCGAAGTGTTGCGGCGCTACGGCTGCCCGCTCTTCGCAGAGGTGCGGGGGCCGGCGTGCGCGCCTTACCGCGTGTACCTCATCATCCCGGAGCACCAGCGCATCGACGTCCCGCAGGACGCCGTGCTGCTCGTGCTTGACTTCAAGCAGCGCGTCGACTGGGTTCTCTTCTTGCTCGCCGTTCAGCACAACGTCGTCGGGCGCGACACTGCCGAGCGCCGTGCGAAGCCGGTGCTCTCCTACGGCCGTGCGCTTTGGATGCTGGCAGCTCAGCGGCTGCGCCGTGCGTGGGCCCTGCGTCGCACGCACTCGTTCGACGCTGCTGCTGACCGACAACGGACCCAGCGCCTTCTACTCCAGCCACGCAGTGGAGGTGGTGGTGCACGCGATGGTGTCGAGCGGCTGCGACGCGTGGAGGCACGTGCCGTGGCGGCCCGGTCGTCTGCGCCACCGCCGCACCGGGGGCTGCAGACTGTCGTGGCAGCCGCCTCGTCGGTGGCGCCGTCCAGACGGCGGGGGGAGCCCGCGACGAGCCACCGCGATCCCGTCGCCGTGCAAGCCGCGATGCACTGGGTGGCGGCTCCAGAGGCGGTGCAGACAAGAGAGAGTACCGGGCCTGGGGCAGAACACAGCGCCGCCCAAACCGCTGCTGCTGCTGCTGCTGCTGTCGAGCCTCTGTCCGCGCAGGAGACATCGAGGCCGCGCTTCCAGCTCCTGCGGCGCATGTCTCGTAGCTTTGGCCGAAAGCCAAGCAGCGTGGCGTGAAGTTGAAGAAAGCGAGACGACGTACACACACTTCCCATGGAAATCACACACACACACACACACACGAGACGGCAGACTTGGACCGCTCCGCCCTGCATCGAGGTGCCGCGCTGAGGCTTTTGTAGGGTGCACCGCGGACAGTCCTTTGATAAAGAAGTCATTCCTTTCGTGGCAAATCCCGCGGCAGCTTTGGCACAGCGCCCGTCATCATTTATATCCCTCCCCCTTCCTGCTTCTTCACTTGATCCCTACCACCACCCCCACCACCACCCTCATCACCGACCTCGCTGTTTACGTTGCCATCAACCCCCCCCCCCCCCCCACACACACACACATACGTGCACATCTACTGACATCGTCCACCATTGACGTCTTTGCGTGCTGCTGCAGAAGAAGCGAGCTCCTTGGAACGGGGGCGAGTTAACGTCGACACGCAGGAGACGGGCGCCGAAAACGCTCGTGCTTGTCTGTACTGAGAACACACACACACACACATTTTCCGAGAACCTAGCCGACTAATTCATTACTTCATCTCTGCTTGTTTGTTCCGCCGCCCACGCTGTTGCTGTACCTGTCTGCGTGGACCCCACAGCAGGGGACGACGGCGGCGACGACACACGCACACGCACACGCACACGCACACACGCACACACCCTGCTCCTAGAACATCCAGCAGCAGCAACAACAAAAAAAACAGAGAGAAGAGACAAGCACACAAACAAAAGAAAGGGAGGGGGTGCTGCGAGGCAAATACATTCAAGAGGTCATAGATACGACATTGTGTGTTCACTACCAGCAGCAGCAACATTGCGTCGACGCGACGGCCTGGGGGGGGGGACGACGCATCCGAAGGTTTGCTGAAACAACGTGTTGCACAGCAAGAAGAGAACCTTTTTTTTTCTACTCCTTCTTCTCTTTCTTTTCCCCGCTGAGCGGATCCCCCCCCCCCCCTCCCCCTCCCCCTCCTCCCTCCCCCACCCGGATACGCCCTCTCTGTCACACATCACCCGCACACCCACACCATCTGCTTTCAAGACGCAGACACGCCTTCTCTGCTCTCAATCTTCTTCAGTGTGCGTGCACAGGGCTCTCCATCTTCAACGTTTCCGCCTGGTGCTGCCGCTGCTGGATCTGCAGCAGCTTCCGTGATGAACGGCAGCCCGCGACCGTCTCCCGCCGGCGGTGGCCCCGGCCGCCCCCCCAGCGCACCGGTGCCCTTCTCCCTTGCGACAAGCTCCGGTAACACCGGCGCGTCGGGTAGCAGCCATCCCCGCGGCTCCGCTTTCCTACCTGCGGGTGCCTCCACGTCGTACGCGGGGTCCTCCTCCTCCTCCCCCTCCTACGGCGCAGGGGTCACGCGGCCCACGGCGACGGAGCTGAACGATGGCGTGCTAGCGCGGCTCGCCGACCTCGCGACGGCGGCGATGTCGTCGCCTGACAAGGATACCCGCGACACTGCGGCGCAGCAGCTGTTATTCCTGAGCAGCTACGAGTACTGGGAAACTCTGCGCGTCCTCCTGCCGCTCACCGGGAACAACTACCTGCGCTTCATGGTGGTGAAGGGGCTGCTCTTTCTGGTCAGCAACGAGCTCGGCCCGCAGGAGCGGACGGAGATGCAGCAGTACGTGCTCGAGTACCTGCACAGCCGACGCTGCAGCGGGGAGGTGCTGCCCTTCTACTTGCGCAACGCCCTCTTCTCCGTGTACGCCTCAGCGCTCTTCAGTAACTGGAAGATCAGCATTATACGGGCCGAGTCGGCGGAGATGGTGGACTCGACCGAGATGGCGCAGGGCATCCTGGCCAAGCTCGAGACCTACCTTACCCCGGAGGAGACGCTGGACTGCGTGCTGGAAATTCTGACGTTTTTCGCACGGCAGAACGCGCGGCTCAGCATTCTGTCCGTGAAGAGCAGCTTCGCCAAGCAGGTGCTGCCCTTCTTCTTCAGCGCCGCCGCCGCGATGCTGTCGAGTGTGCCCGAGAAGGCGGCCCTCGTGTGCAGCACGGCGCTGGAGTGTGCCCCGGAGCTTGACGCGCCCCTTGTGCGGCTGCATCACCCAACGGACGCCTCCATCACGGTCTTGCGCTGGCCCGCGTGGGCGCCGGCGCTGTCGCTTGTGATGCACAGCTGCGGGGAGGCGCTGCTGCGCGACCCAGAGGGGCCTCACGCGGCCTTGTACACCCGACTCCTGCGGCAGTGCTCCACCGTGACGAGTCCACAGGAGGAGTACATCGTGAACCGCGATGAGGTGGCCGATGTGCTGCTCGACGTCTCTGGCCGCCTGCTGCTCAAGGTGCAGGAGAAGCCGGAACGCACGGAGCTGCTGCGCGTGGCGTGTGCGCTGCTGGTTAACACCTTTGAGCGCAACGACGGGGCCACCGTCGCCTACCTCGCGCGGGACGTGGGTGTGATCCGCGTGTGGGCCGACGCCACCCGCTACGTGCTCGGTCGCCGGTTTGACGAGGAGGAGGCCGACCTGCGGCAGGCGCTGCTGCACCTCTTCTTTATGATCGCGGAGCGCATGCTGCCGCCTAAGCCGCGTGGCGACTGCGGCAACAACGACGGGAACTGGCGCAGCTTGGAGGACTCGTTCAATGGGCACTACCGCGCCTGCACCCCGCCTGGTGCCCGCGACGACGGCCTGTCACGGTCTGCCGAACGCCTCACGCGTGAGATGCTCCCGCCCTCGCTGTCCCCGTGTGCCCCACACGCGCCGCGTGGCCCACTCCCCAGCGAGCAAACGCGTGAGGTGGAGCAGCAGGTGATCGACATCTTCAGCACGTACGTCGACCTCGTCATCAACACGGCCCACGAGCGCGAGGAGTCACAGGAGCTCCGCACCGGCTCCACCTTCGTGCTGCAGACGGAGCGCATGCTGCAGCCCATCGCCGAGGTGCTCTTCTGCGAGCGCATCGACCTCCTCCCACAGCTGGTGCGGCGACTCCAGCAGACGATCCAGCAGTACGACATGTGCGTCCGCGCTCGCGGGGATCAGCAAGCCGCGGCGGCTGCCGCCCTCACCGTCGCGTCTGGTGGACTCGCCGGCGGCGGCGTCGGCGGGGCGGAGGGGAGCGCCAGCGCCTTCGACTCGAGCGCCCGCTCGCTGCTGCAGGAGCTGTACATGACGCTTGCGGTGGACAACATGAGTGTTGTGGCGTCGCTAAACAGCCCGGCCGAGACGCCAGAGTCGACCCCGCTCTTCTTCACGTACGTGTGCCTCTCGCGCCTCTCCGCCATTGTGTCCATCTTTGCGATTGCGCTGCTGCAGGGCACGGCAAGCCGCGATGACACCGTTCTCGGCGCGATCGCGGCCTTTGCGCGGAAGCTGCTGGGACAGGAGGATCAGGTCACGGAGAACCTCCTGCAGTGCCTCTCTCTGCTGGACGACCCTGGGGATGATGGGGCTGGCGTCGGATTCGGTGCGGCCGGGGCTGCAGGTTCACCGGGACCGTCGCCGCACGCGTCGACTGCGCAGGTGCATGTTGGGATCCTGCGCTCCCTCTTCTTTTTCTGCGGCTGCGTGTACGAAACAAACTTGTCGCGGCGCGAGGACTTCTACGACATCACGGTGAACCTGCTCTGCTACGTCTACCGCTACCACAGCGACCAGGTGGCGCTCGTCGTGGACGCGAACGTGCTGCTCACCCGCATCGTCGACTTCGGCTCGAGCGGCACCTTCTTCCTCGGCGCGGAGAAGCTCATGGCGCTGATAGAGGCTGTGAAGGAGGACCGGCTGCCGCTGCTGCAGGCGCCGTCGGCGTCGCCCTTCCCCGTGAACGGTGCGCGGCCGCCTCTCTCACCCGAGGTGGCCGAGGCGCGACACGGCTTCTTGGCAGCCTTCACGTTTTACGTCGAGACGCGCTACTACGCGGGCTTCCCCATCGCGGACGTCGTCACAACGCTGACGGAGCGGTGCTTCGATGCGGCGCGCATGCAGGTTAACCCTCGCGTCGCCTTCCAGGACCTACGCGCGATTACAAGGGGCATTCACCAGCCGGACACGCTGCACGTTGTGCTCGATGCGGTTCTGCGGCACAAGGAGGTCTGCTCCGCCGTGGTGCGGTACGAGCCGAGCGCCTCATCGGACATGGTGGCCTGGCTGTCTGCTCTGTGTAACCGCAGCTGTCAGTACATCGACGAGGAGAACTTGTCGACGACGCAGTGGGAGTTGACGAGTGTGGTGATGAACGTGCTGTGCCTGTACTTCAGCTACCTCTCCTACCCATCCTCCCCCATGATGGTTTCCAGCGACGGCATGCCCATCTTCGCAAATCAGGGCCCCGGTGGCTTTGGTGCGGGCGGTGGTGCCAGCACAGACGCAGGGCTCTCCGACAACAACGACTCCTCCTTCTTCATGAGCGGCGGTGGCAGCTCCGTGAGCTTCTTCTCCTTCCCAACCGACGCCGTCGACGTCGCCGTCGTGTACGACGTCTCGGACATTCTCAAGACGGTCTGCACGGCGCCGTGGTGTAACCTCGGCATCATCCTGCACTACGAGCGCGCCACGGTGGAGCACTTCTTCTGCGGCGCCGTGGAGCTGCTGACGACGACGTCCGTGCAGCTGCTGATGGCGGAGGAGGGCCGTGCGCGGGTCTTTGACGCGATAGCGGCCGCCGTCAACTCCTCCGGCAACACCTTTCAGCAGCTGCACCTGCTCTACATGCGGCAGGGTGTGTGGAACCGACTGGTGCGGCAGCTGACGCGGTGCCTGTCGTACATGTACGCGTCGGAGCTGGTGGCCATTTTGTATGCGATTCTGCGCAGTGACCAGCAGGCACGGCAGCGGGTGCCGCAGTACAAGGGGTTGGAGGAACACACCCTGGCAGCGACCTTCAATGAGATCTGCACGCTTGTCGTGGTTGCCCCGCACTTGACGTACCGGGAGATGGTGGCGTGCTTTGGGCTTCTGCAGATGAGCTTCGAGGGGGCTAAGATGCTCTGCGGCGAGTACGCGGACCGCCTGCTCGATCTCTGCTCCGCGTATCACCGCGTGCGGCTGCGCCTCATCATCAACTCCCTGCGCCGTGGCGACGGCGCGCACCTCATGACGGAGTACATGACGTACTTTGGCCAGTCCTCCAACGTCGGCGTGCTGACGGCGTGGTAGCGATTGCCTCGTCTCCACTGCGGATGTGCGTGTGTGTGTGTGCTGGTGTGCGCGTGTGTGCATGCGGCAGGAGATGGCGAGAGCGAAGGATGACCGCTGGTAGGCGTGGATTGGGAAGGTGTGTGTGTGTGTGTGCATCACTCACATCACGCTTCGATGAGAGACACACCCAGCGACCCCAGGGGAGGGGGGAGAAAGGAAGGGAGGTGCGGCGTGCTACCACGGCCTCCTTCGCCAAAGGTGCGCTCGGTGTGTGCGGCTTGACCCCTTCTTGATGGAGAAGGTGCGCACCCACGTCCTTGATAAAGAAAGAAAAAAAAGATCCAAACCACTGCAGTGGAGCAAAGAAAGGAAAAAAAAAGGTTTGAAAGGGACGACTACGACCTGCGTGTGCTTCTGGCCTCCTCACACACGGGGAAGCCAGCAACGCTGTCGAGTGGACGCGCTCGGCCCGTTCCTTTGGGGGGGGGGGGGGGAGCGCCGTGGGCGTGGTCGACGTTGGCTGCAACCGACTTGGGGGCATCGATAGCCGGCAGGAGACGAGAGAGGCACAGGCCTCTGCGTGTGCGTGCTGTGTCCAACAACAACGACAAAAAAAATACAGTAGTACGTGGAGGGGACGGGGGACGGCGCCGCACCCTTCCTCGACCCACGCCTTCCCAGCACGTCACCGTCGTACTGCCAGCATTGGAGACGACATCATCGGCGGACCATCTCTTCCAGACCGTATGTTACACCTTGCCCCCCCTCCTTTCCTATCTTTCTGCTCCATTCTGAAGGGCACTGCTACCTTGCCCGCTAACATTTGTTGAAGCGTGGTGCCTTGTCTCTCTGCTCAACTTGTCGGGTGGACGGTGGCGGTGACAGGTCCACACATTCACGCACCTAGACAAGTCCCTACACACACACACACACCTACACACACACACAGCGCCGTTCAGGAACAACAACAAGAACAACATACACATACACGAGACTCACAATATACACACACAACAACAACAACAAGAACAACAACAAAAAAGAAGAACATATGGAACATCGACGCCCGCGCAACGGGCCGATCCGGTTCCGCTGCTTTCTGCGCAACACCATTCTCGATGTGATGCGGTGCCGCGGTTGGATCGAGACGGACAGCGAGTTGGACTGGGACTACTACTGGGCGGACGTGTCGTGGATCCGCGAGAACTACGACGGCCTGCGCCTCGAAGATTACCAGCACCTGAACCACTTCCGCAACCACTACGAGCTGACCCGCAAGGACACGATGGTGCGCAACTTCAAGAAGATGGTCAAGGCGCTGGAGAAGGACGGGGACGCGGAGGAGGTGGCCGCCGCGTGGGCCTTCTTCCCTGTCACCTTCTCCCTCCCGCAGGACTACGGGCTCTTCGAGCAGGAGTTCCGCCGGCACCCGAACGCCGTCTGGATCATGAAGCCGCCAGCCAAGGCGCAGGGCAAGGGCATCTTCCTCTTCTCGAAGCTCTCGCAGATCGCAGAGTGGCGCCGCGAGTTCAAGCAACGTCACGGGTACCTGACCACCGCGGTCGGGGGTGGCGGCGGCGGCGGTGGTGGAGGAGGCGGTGGTGGCGGGGCGGGGCCGAGTGCGGCTGGCGGAGGCGCGAACGGCAACGGCACCTCCGCTGCGGGCGGTGGCGCTGGTGGTGGTGGTGGCGGAGGTGGTGGCAACCCGTACGCTGTGAACGGCGTAGCCAGTCCGTACGGTGTCTCCGAGCCAGTAGAGCCGTACCTGGCGCAGCGCTACATCGCCAATCCACATCTTGTCGGCGGCAAGAAGTACGACCTGCGCATCTACGTGCTCGTGCAGAGCTACCAGCCGCTCACGGTGTGGCTGCACCGCACGGGCTTCGCTCGCTTCTGCCACCATCGCTACTCCCTCGACGACATCGACAACACGTACATCCACGTCACCAACGTCGCCGTGCAGAAGACGTACCCAAAGTACACCTCCGCCTCGGGCTGCAAGTTTGGTATTCGCAATTTGCGCACCATCATGACGGCCACGCACGGCGCAGCCCGGACCAATCAGCTCTTCGGTGACATCCAGCAGATGATCATGCGCACCCTCTTCGCCGTGCAGAAGGTGATCTTGCAGGACAAGCACTGCAGTGAGCTCTACGGTTACGACGTCATGATTGACGACACGCTGCACCCGTGGCTGATCGAGACGAACGCGTCGCCCTCGCTGACGGCGGAGACGCCGGCGGACTACCACCTGAAGTTCAACGTGCTGCAGGACATGTTCGATGTCATCGACATGGAGGGGCGGCGCAGTGGGGAGGAGGAGCGCGTGGGTGGCTTTGACCTGATCTGGGCCAACGGGCCTGCCGGAGTTTCGACCAACGACACGCAGAAGATGATGACCTCCTCGTACCTCGGGTGTGCAAACGACTTGGAGATACCGATGTCGCAGCTCCGCATGCCGCCGCGGCTGCAGAACCACAACAGCAGTGAGCGGCCCTTGACTTGATGGTGCTGATGGATTTCTGGTGCTTGGGGACAGCTCAAGGACGTGAGCGTCGGCAGTTGCAATGAAGACGTCTAGGCTTGTCCTTCCCCCCCGTGTCATGTTGCTCACTGTCTCTGTCTCTCTCCCCTTGTCTTGTGTGTGTGTCGGGTCCTGACCCTCTCATGCACGGACGTGGCAGGCACGCATCTTTTCTTCCATCCTATGCTTTTTTAAATAACTTTTACGTTTGTGCTTGCGTGCACGCGATGTACCCGCTAGTGGCGGCAGAACCTTTCTCAGCGACTCTAGTCCACCCCTACCTCTTTTTATTTTTCCCCCTCTGTCTGGTTGTTCATCGTTGTGCTGCTGAAGGGCGCTGTGCCTACTCGAGGCGTGCGTGAGCGGGCCTCACCTCTCTCCCCACCCCCGCCCGCACCTCCCCATGTGCTCAACACTAGAGGGAAAAAAAAACAAGAAACATCAGGAAACACACAAACACACACACATACACACACGCACACGGTAGTCGCCTTGCTCTCCGCGGCATGAATGGACATGCGTCTCACAAGCAGCTGGCAGGTGACGCACGGGAGGTGGAGTGTGGATTTTCTGTGTGTGTGTTGTGTGCCGACACGCGGTCAAGGCGTGTGCTCGCTTTGTTTTGCGGACGCGCTCAGCCTGCTGTGCCGCGAGCGCCTGGTTCACGGATAGTGGAGATTCTCACGTATGCTCTTCTGGGCCATCTTTCCGCATTTTTTCGTCGCATGTCCGGTTGTGCTCACACACACACACACACAAACTGAAAAAAAAAAAACTACCTGCAACGCTGGCACGCAGAGAAGAAACAGAAGAAGAAGAACAACAAGAGCAACTCCAACAACAAAAAAAGGACAGAATACAGAAAGTGTAGAAGCGCTGGGTGTCATTCACACTGCAACCCCCCCCCCCCCCCACACACACACACGAACACCACCGCTGCTCCCGCCATCATCCTTCATTTCTTCGAATTTGTGCGTGGGCGATTGTGTGGCCCCCTTCCTCATGGCGTTGCGTCGTACCTCCCCGGCGTGCGCGCTTGCGCAGCTCCTGGCGCTCGCCCTTCTCGCGACGACGCTTATTTCGACGGTGTCTGCGGCTCCCTCGAACTCCTCCTCCTCCTCCTCCAGCGCTACATCAGCGGCCGGCGAGGGCGGGAGCAACAACTGGGCTGTGATCTTGGCGTCGTCGCGGTACCTCTTCAACTACCGGCACACCGCCAACGCCCTCACCATGTACCACGTGCTCCGCCAGCACGGCATTGATGACGACCACATTCTGCTCTTCTTGAGCGACAGCTTCGCGTGCGATCCACGCAACGTGTACCCGGCGGAGATCTTCGCGGAGCCGCCGCGCGGCGGTGGCGTGAACGGGCACCCTGAGAGGAACTTGTACGGCTGCAGCACGCAGGTCGACTACGCCGGCAGCGACGTGGACGTGCGCCGCTTCCTGAGTGTGCTGCAGGGTCGCTATGACGAGAACACGCCCCCAACGCGGCGCTTGCTCTCCGATGAGAATTCAAACATCATCATCTATTTGGCCGGCCACGGCGCCGTGTCGAACTTCAAGTTCCAAGACGCGGAGTTTCTGAGTTCTTCGGACGTGTCGGAGACGTTCATGATGATGCATCAGCAGCGCCGCTACGGCCGCATCGTCTTTTTGGCCGACACGTGCCACGCCATCGCGCTGTGCGAGCACGTGGAGGCGCCGAACGTGGTCTGCCTCGCCGCCTCGGACGCCGAGTCGGAGAGCTACTCCGACCAGCACGAGCGGGAGCTTGGCGTGCATCTGGTGTCGTACTGGATGTACGAGATGTACACGTTGCTGAACGGCACGAGCTGCAACGACCCGCGTCAGCGCCGCTTCGGAAGGGACAAGGTTTCCGTGCTGCATCAGTCGTGGTACAACTTCAACTACCACCCGCACCGCAAGGTGATCAGCGGGGAGATGGCGAAGGCGGCGCACCGCGACGCTGTCAATGACCCAAACGCGCTGAAGGAATGGATTGTAGCAGACTTTGTGTGCGGCAGCGAGCCCGCCGCCACCCCAGTGGAAGTGCGCTACGATCTCGAATAGGCGGTGATGGAGGTGATGGTCGTGTACGGGGATAAAGAAGAAAAAAAAAGATGTGTGTGCGTGTGTGTATGTGTGTATGTGTGTATGTGGGTGTGTCTGTATGTGGCATCTTTTCTCACTGTTCCGGTGCTGCAATGCCTACGCACACATATACGCTCATGGACTCAGCTTTTCCTTCGCTTGTGCATGCTTGTGTGTGTGTGTGTGTGTCTCTGTATGTCTCTCGCCCTCCCCCCCTCCCCCCACTCCCTCCCCCTATCTCTGTGCGTGCGTGTGTGACTGCTTGCACCGCACCAGCAACTTGCGCGCTTCTTTGAGTTCATCGAGCACAGCTGTGTGTGTGTGTGCGGTCTGGACTTCGCTGACGACATACGCCCACACACACACATACACGAAGAAGAGTCAAGACAGTCAACGAGGCACTTCCAGGATGAAGGTGCGCCGTCACTTGATGGCGGTGAGCGCACCGATGTTGTGACGCGAACGACCGCGTGCGCTTCTTCTACTCGTGCAGGAGACTCGGAGTCAGCCACTGCAATGTACTCGGCACCGCCATCAGACGCTTCGTGGAACATCGGTTTCCGTCTTCCTGCCCTCTCTTTTTTTTGTGTGTGTGTGTTTGTGTTTCCTCCTCGTCGCTCTCCGCAATGTCTCTCCCCATCTCCCCATCTCTCCGTCTCTCCGTCTCCCCACCCCCGCACGCACGCACGTGGACTTGACATTCCTCACCTCCTGCTGAAGCCCAGTGCCACCACCGCTGGGGCCTGCTCATCCCCCGCCCTCAACTCTCTCTCCTTGTCTCATCGAAGGACTTCCACCTTCTCCCGATACTCCTTCACCGATCCCCTTTCCCTTTTTCCCTTTTTCCCTTCCCCCCCGCCTCCGCGGGCCCGTCTCTTCGCTTTACTCTACTGTTCCCTGCACAAGATGCGCGCCATCGCATCTCTGCACCGAGCCACTGCGGTGTACAACCGGTCCACGGCGGCGCTCCTCGTCGCCCGCGCCACGCTCTCCTCGAGCTCAGCGCCACCGGCCGGCACCTCCGGTTCTGCCAGCGGCCCCACTGTCGCCCCGAAGAAGCCGCGCCGCCGCATCACAAGCCGACTGGATGCGTCCGACCTCCTAAAGCACGTCCCGAGCGAGCCCGGCGCGCACGCGGAGCTCTCCACCGCAGAGTTGGAGCGCAAGGTGGAGGAGATGTCGCGCATGAACCCGAAGCAGCTCGAGGAGGTGATGCGGAAGTTCGAGCAGCAAGAGGATGAGAGCAGCCGCGTGCTCAGCGAAGACTCGCTGTACCAGATGGACGTCTCCCTGAAGCCTCGCAGCTCAGGTGCGGTGCGCGTCTTCTGGACGGACGTGGACGTGGTGGAGCTGACGGACCGCTACCCGGGCTGGTATGCTGTGGCCGTGGACGGGCGCAAGGTGAAGGCCTTCGAGTCGTCGCAGGTGCTTGCGGTGCCCAGCCTCGCCATGGCGTGCTGCTGCGCGCAGGAGTACGCGGAGCAGACGGGCTACATCAACAAGCTGCTCATGCCCATGTCAGACATCTGCAGCGGGGCCCTGCACATCGCCCCACAGATGCTGACCCCGCGCATCGACTACCTCCTCTCCTTTTTCCAAAACGACAACTTGTACTTCCGTGCCGCGCCGATTGCGGCGAAGCAGGATGCGATGATTGCGCCGATCGTGTCGTGGTTCGAGCGGGTCTACGAGATGGACGTGCCCCGCGTCGTCGGTATCGGCGACCCGCACATCACACCGCACGCCACGGCCCGGATGCGAGACGCGCTGCTTGCCATGAACCTGAACCCCTACCAGGTGCTCGCCCTGTGCGTCACCGCGCAGTTCACGAGCAGCCTGCTCCTCCCCCTCGCTCTCTTCCACGGCGTCATGGACCTGCCGGCGGCGCTGGCGATCAACCGGGCCGAGGAGCACCACAACATCAGCGAGGCGGGCATGGTCGAGGGCTACCACGACATTCGCGAGGCCGACGTCGTGACGAAGATCTGCGCGTGTGCGACGACGTGGAAGCTCATGAAGGATGTGCCGCTGGCCAGGTGTCTGGAGCTCCCACGTGCTGCGGGGGCGATGGAAGAGGCGGAGGCGGTCTAGCACTCCCCAGTGCGGAGGAAGTAAAGGCTGCGAGAGAGAGACACAAAGACACACAGACACACCAGATGCGACAGGAGGAGTGAGGGGGAGGGGAGGGGGTAGGGAGAGTGCTTGAGGTACGTCCCTCAGACTATCGCCGCTGCCCACCTCCACGTCCTGCGTTGTCGAGCCTAGTCCTCCGAGCATCTTTATTTTTCTTGTTCCCGTGCTGTTCGCGTGAAGGCAATGCCAGCAGCACGCGTCGTGTCGTTGCCGCCTTGCTGCTGCTGCTGCTGCTGCAGTCCCTGTGTCGATCCGACTCTCTCGCATCGCAGCAGTGCTGTGTCTGTGCGCCGCTCTCTCTGTGTCTCTGTGTCGGTGTGTCGGTGTGTGTGCCCTTTTCTCCTTGGTGCAGTAATGGTCTCTCTATCTTTCTATCTGTGTCTTCACATTTTATTTTGTTTGTTTGTTGTTTGTTTGTTGTATCGGTACACTTCTGACGGTGATGCCGTGTGTGTGCCTGTCGGAGTAATTGTGTGAATGTGCGTGTGAGTGAGAGAGAGAGGCGGTGCATCAGGATTGTCCAGCCCACACTCGTTCATGGTGAGTCCCTTGAAGTCCTCGTGGCGCTCCGCAGTAACCCCAGCAATGCCCCCTCTTCCCCCCCCCCCCCATCCGCTTGGAAGACTCACGCTCAAGCATCATGCCATTTACGGCACGCGGCGACGCTTCTCAACAAGCTGCGACACCCCGCGGAGAGTGCCTGAATATGCGGCCGCCGCTGCGCCGTGTACAGGAGCAGCGCTACCCAGTCGGCGTGGACACTGTGCCCTTCACGCGACGCTCCTCTACCATCTCTTTTCTCTTGTGCCCTTTCACGGGGGGAGGGACAGTGCTTCCCTCTCTCGTTGCACTCCCCTTCTGAGCTCCTTACCCAAGTGCCTACCCCTCCCCCCCTCAACCCACCCACACACGTACGACACACAGGGGGCCACGTCACACACACACACACACACAAACACACACACACACAAAGGGTTTGCCTTTTTCCCGCCGTCCTCTTCCCCAACACTCGCAGGTATTCTCCCTTTTTTTTTTCTACCCACGCGCACGGTGCCCCCCCCCCTTCCCCCCCCATGCCACCCAAAACGAAGCTGCCGTCTTGTGCGCCGACCCACCAAGCGACGGCGACGCGGCCGTCCCGCACCTCCGTCACCACCGACGCTCTCGCACCGTCGCACACACCACTCCCGTCACCGTCACCAGCAGCCCCGCGCGGAGCCCTCTCGCGCGAGGTCACCTTCACCTCCAGCACAAAGTCGGCACGCACACCCACCACAGCGGCGCACCCGTCGGGCACTGTCGCGTCGACTGGACCGCCGCAGCATGGTGAGATCGTGGACTCCGACGAGGTGCACGACGAGATCAGGGAGCTTGGCACCCAGGTAAAAACGATGATCGCGCAGCACCTACCCCGTCACGGCACCTCGCAGGAGCAGGTGATGTGGGGTGTACGACAGTTCGGGCCCTCGAAGGAGTCCAAGCGCGTGCTGAACAAGGAGAACGACGCCGCGCGGCTGTCGTGCGAGACGGGGGTGTACTGCGTGTGGCGCTGCTGTGAGAAGCCGCGGCTGAGCGGCGCAACCAACGACTTCTGCTGCCGCATTGGATACCAGCACGTGTGCTTCTGCGGACACCCCCTCGCCGCGCACACGATGCCTCGTCATGCGGCCAACTCGTCTGCCGCCGCTTCGGCTGAGCCCGGCAGCGCTACGACGACGGATGCCCAGCTGGCGAGCTGGAAGGCGCCGTGCGAGGAGGCGGGCTGTCCCTGTGCACGATACCGCTACGTGCCCAACACCCCGCTCGAGATTGGCGAGGGCTGGCTGACGCGGCGCGCCAACTTTAAAGCGTCGGAGTGGAGCGCCAAGTGCCGCTGCGGGCACGGGCACATGGCGCACGACGCGAAGACGATGCGGTGCCGCACGTGCGGAGGCTGCAGCGGCTTCACCTCTGGATTTCTCTGCGTCGTGTGCGACCTGCCGTGGGAAGCTCACGACACTGCGTGGGAGAGCGAGGGGGTGCGCGTGCGGGAGAAGCTGCCCGTGTGCGAGGCGTACGCGCCGCTGGCCGGCATCGACTGGGATGTGCGCACGGCGGTGCTGAAGGACGCGTCGATGGGTGGCCGTCTCGAGCCGCCGGCGTCGCACCTCGCACTCCAGCAACAACAGCAACAACAGCAACGCGTGGGCAGCGCGGTGGCGGGTGGAGGCCCACGCCGCGCCATCACGCAAGGCCGCACCTCGACCTCTGCAGCGGCAGGGGGAAACACGAACAATACGGACAAGATGCCGGGGCGGCTTCCGTCGCTCACCACTTCCGCTCCTGATGGCGTTTCCTCTGCTGCTGCTGTTGGTAGCGCTGACGCCGGGCCGTCCGCCGACCCCGTCCTCGATTTGGAGTACTGCCGCCTCTGTGCCACAGTATACAAGCGGCCTGAATCAAAGTTCTGCAGCCAGTGCGGCCAGCCACGGCCACAGCGCCGTGGCACCCTTCGCTAGCGCGGAGAGGATGTGCCTTGGCGTCAAGGAAGGCGAGAGATGAGCGACAGAGGAGGCCCCAGGATGGGTGTGTGTGTGTGTGTGTGTGTGTGTGGTGCGGCTGGGTAGCGCATGTACTGTGAGTGTCTCGTGAGGGCCGAGTGCCATCCGCCGGCATGCGGGCGGGGCCCACACAGTCCCCCCCCTCCCTCCCTTTCGCTGACTCACACGAACGCAGCAGCGCGGTGCCTCCCCTTCTTGTTGTTTGATGTTGACGTCTCCCTCGTCACTGACCTTGGCCCCAAGCACGGCGTGTTCTTCGTCTTTTCCACTTCTGTCTTATGTATGTGTACCTGGGCTTTCTTGATCGCCTTGACCTTCTTTCCCCCCTCCTTTCTCTCCGCCACAAGGCACGTAGTGGGAGGGGGGGGAGGGGAATGGACGTGTGCATCTGTGTCTCCGCAACGCTCCTCTGCTGGACGTTTATGATGTACGCTCATGGTACGTCAGCCTCGCTCTCTGTCTCTGTCTCTGTCTCTGTCTCTGCTCTTCTTTTTTGTTTTGTCTGTCTGAAGGTTGAACCGCTCTCCCGCTCTCCGTGAATGTATGTGTCCGAGCGTGTGCGTGCGCGTGCGGGGGAGCGCTGCCAACTCGTCAGCTGCTGCTGCTGTTGTTGCTGCTGCTACTTACTTACTTCCTAGGACGATTGTGTTTCCATTGGTGCGTGTGGGGTGTTGCTTCTTTGGGCTTGCCTCACGCATTGCCACTCCATCGCCTTCTCTCTGTTGGCCTTCGTGCGGTGCCACTCCTTCTCTGCTTGACTCGCATGGAGCTCCCCCGGGCCCCCCTCACCACCCCTTGTTCGCCTCCCCCCTCCTCGAACACGAGGAAAAGCATCATCAACAACAACACCAGTACAGCTCTGTTTGGACGGCACAACTAGCGGCATCGAGAGTTTCAACAACATCAAAGAACGTTGCTGCGCTGGCCACGGGCGCACAAAAAACAACAACGTGATGGACGTGACCTCTTCTGCGCGTAAGAATGGAAGAGATGAAAGAACAGAGTTTGAAGGTCTTCGTTGCCCTCTGGCTGCAGTTCAAGAAGATGAATCCGTCGTGAAATTTCTGCCACACTCGCCGTCTCCCTCCCTCCTTGCTCCTCCTCCCTCCGCTCACAGTCTGGCGACCACCTTCGCGTGTGTGCCGCCACCCTTCCCACCCCCCTTTCCGGTTCTCAGCAGCTCTTTCTCCCCCCCCTACCTGTGTTGCACGGCGCAGTGCTGCACAGGCTGCTGGTACCTGGACCTCTGCTCTTTACCGCCCCACACTCCCCCCCTTCTCCCACAGCCACAGCGGTCCCCACTCTCACACTCACCCCTCTCCCTTTCACAGACCTTTGCGTTCACTTTAACTAACATACCAAGGACACCCACGCTCCACGACACCCGAGTTCAGGTACCCTAAAGACGGAGCAACCACGCACGTGTACGTAGACACTCACACAGACACACAATATTGTCTGCTCACAGGTGTTTGTCTCCTTTTTCTCACAGTGCACGTCTCCGTACCGCGCCAGAGGTACACCGATCTCTTTGTCTGTTTCTTTTTTTTTTGTGGCTGTGGCTTTGAATCCCACGATGCGTGTGAGCCGAGTCGCTCAAGCCGGCCTGCGCCGCGTGGCTGCGTTCGGTGTGGCCTCCGTGTGCATCCCGGCCTCCGCGTCCGGCACCGCACCCCTTGTGGCGCAGGCGCGCTTTGCCAGCAGCAAAAACCCGTACACCGTGCTCGGCATCAAGCAGGGCGCAGACAAGGCGGAGATCAAGAAGGCGTACCGCGTGCTGGCGCGCAAGCACCACCCCGATGCCCCCGGCGGCAGCGACGTCAAGTTCCGCGAGGTCCAGGAGGCCTACGAGCAGATTAAGAGTGGCGTGTGGATCCGCAAGGACGCAGAGAGCGGTGCTGGCGGCGGCGGTGACGGCGGTGGCGGCAACGCGAACCGCTACAGCGGCTTCCGCTACACCACCCGCACGCATCACAAGAGCAAGGTTAGCTACGACCAGTTCTACGAGGAGATGCACACGGGGCGTGTAAAGAAGGACCCGTTTGCGGACGACGAGGACGGCGAGGACCCGGCGGCGAAGGACCCGCGCCGCAACCCCTTCGCCATGAACGAGATCGCCTTCCAGGCGTGGCTGCGCTTCATCCTGCTGTGGTGCGTCATCTTCTCCAGCCTCCGAGTCGGCCTGTTTCTGCTCTTCCCGCCAAAGTGGGAGAAGCCGCGCCGGAAGCCGCCGCCGCGCGAGCTGCAGGGCCGCAAGCCGCCACCGCCGAAGCCGTTGGGGCCCTCGAAGGATGCACTGGTGGCGTAGTGGCGGCCGCGTACGGGGGGGGGGGGAGGGCGGAGGGTAGGAGTACGAGGCAGGGCTGTCGGGGTGGGGCAGCACGTGATAGTGCAAGCGGTGGATGTACACACTTGTGCTCCGGTGGGCTGCGTGGTGTGGTGCTGCCGGGCTCATCACCGCGATTCGGGAACACCCTCAACGCGATACTCGACGGGGCCACAGCCTCCGCCTCCCTCCGCGGTGTTTTCAATGGCTTCATCAGAAAGCGGAGCGGGATAAAGTGCACGCACACACGCCCATGATCAATACCGTCGCCGTGGACGTCGTTGACGTTGTGGTGTTGCTGCTGCGCGTGCAGAGGGCTGTGGTCCGGGCTTTCCTCTCTCTCGCCCCCCCCCCCTCCCCCCAACTTGCCTCCCTTTGCCGGCGTTTCACCGTCAGCCGCCAATCACCTCCTTCCCTCTCCGCGTTGTCACTGTTGAACTTGTCTCCTGCCGTCATGCGCGTGCCTGTGTCGTTGATCTCGTTCTCTTCACCCATAACAGAAAAAAAAGAAGAAGAAGTACTACACTGAGCGGGGCAGCGAGGCCGAAGGCGTGCCGAGCGGCGTTGCGTACTGGGAGGAAGGTGCGTCTGGGTTACCTTTTAAGAGAGGCCACCGGCACACGTCCGCAGCGCTGGCATCTCTTGTTGAGAGTAACGCGTGAGGTACATGAGGTACCCCCCACCCCGCCATCAACCACCCCCCTCCGACCGACGCACCACGTCGAGGAAGTGGTGCTGTGTCGGAGGCTGAAGAGCAGCGAACGGCCTCCGTCCTTGGCGGCAACGCCTCCCAAGACGAACTTGATCGTGTCGGAGATGCGCATGAAGCGGCGGACTGCCACGCTAGCCCCTCCTCTACCTCCTGCTTCTCACTTCTCACGTCCCGCTTCTGAAAAAAACACATCCCCCCCCCCTCACAGCTCTTTGCTGTGGCGGCACACAAACCGGCTCCACACCCGCCGCAGCCTGTGGTGTTGAGAGTCGTGCGTCCCTCTGCCCATCTCTCCTGCACGGCAGCAACTCGCTGTGCCAGCCATCTCAGCAGACGGACCTGCCCTTCTTCCCCTTCCCCTTCCCCCCCCCACCACAACCACCAGCAACCAGCTCTCCCTGCATCATCACAGGCAAGAAACAAACAAAGAAAAGAAGCCGCCGGGCCCTTCCCTTTTCTTTTTTTTAAAACTGTGTGTGTGTGTGTTTTCTACGCCACGATGTTGCGCCAAACATGTGTGCTGGCGGCGGCGGAGTTCAAGCAGAAGTCGCGGTGGTCGAGCGTGTGGCCGAACATGCACTACGGCGCCATGTACCTCAACTACAGCGTTGGCCGCCAGCTCCCCATGAAGGGCGTGAACTGGGTTACGCGTGAGTCGAACCGACTCACTAACTTCTCTGCTCGCTACAGCAGCGTCATCCAGGACGTGGACGTCAAGCGGAATGAGGAGGAGCTGAACATCCAGCTGAGCGACATACGCTGGAACGACCACCGGCGCATCTACTGGAAGTGCTCCTTCTGTGGCTCTCCGTACCGCAAGAATGTCTCGGTGCGCACCAAGTACCATGCAGGGTGCAACTTCTGTAAGGGCCGCCACGCCTCCGAGGTGATGCGGGAGCAGAGCTCAGTCGTGCCACTTAAGGAAGCCAACCCGGCCGTCTTTAGGTCCCTCGCTGACAATGAAAAGAAGGATAACATCGGTAGCCTCAGTGTCACGAGCAAGTTTAGGGCGGAGTGGACGTGTCAGTCGTGTGGGCAGCCCTACCGGGCAACAATCCGGAGCCGCACAGGACTGACGGAGGCGGGGCAGGCCTCGCTGCACCCGCAGGTGATGCAGTGGACTGCGCACTGCCCGTCCTGTTCGTGGCGCGCCAACATGACTGCCGTCGGTGTGCAGGCGAAGAAGGAGGGGCAGTACCTCGGCCTGGATGCCTCGGTCGCCGAGGCGGCCACCGCGAAGAAAGTTCCCCGCCGCAAGAAGCTCGTTGTGTGAGCTCGACGTGCCTGGAGTCGCACGTGTGTGATGCCTGCATCCACGAGTTGGTTCGTGGTGGTTGAGCGTGCGCTGCTGTGGCGTTACGCTGCTGTTGATTATCTCACAGGATGGTATTCGAGCTCAGGGTGCAACGCAGCAGCATACGCTTGCTCGACACACACGTGGAAGAGAATCGAAGAATGGCCCGTTGCGGCCCTTTACACAGACACGACGAGAGAATGAAACACACAAAAAAGAAGAAAAAGGAAAGCAGAGCCGCATTCAGCCAGACGCACACCGCCTTTGCGGCACGTAGGAGTTGACGTGCTCCGGGCAGCCCGCTGCACGGCATTCGCATGTGGCGTCCGTGGGTGCCCCCCTCGCTGATGACCGGAAGCGGCACCACCGTGGCAGCTGGAGTGGGAAAGCCGGAGGTGGACGGTGGTGACGTGCACTCGAGCGGCACAAGAATGCAACCCCCCTTCCTCCCCTCGGCAAAACAAACGTCTGTTGTCCAACATGTGCACGCTGGGATCGGTGGAATACGCACGCACGACGGACCGCATGTTGCTGGCCCACCCGCTCTGCACCACTACTCCTCCTGTTCCTGTGGTCTTGCAGATCTTCTTTCCTTCCTTTCTTCCCTCCCTCTGTCCTGTTCGGTAACTGTACCATTCATTGACACACGCACACAGCGTAGAAGAGGGTCTTTTTTTTTTCTCTCTGCCGTTGCTGCTGCTGCTGCTGCTTCTTCTAGGACGGCCGACGGTGCCTGTGTTGTCTCGTTGTCTTCCCTTCACCTGTCATTGGCACAGACAGACAAGAAGAAAAAGATAGTACAAAACTTGTCATCGCCGTGTTGAAGCTGTGTTGTGAGCGCCGCCGCTCCCGCTACATCGTCCGCAGGGTGCGCACCCTCGTTGCAGCGCCTGCATCTTTCATTCCCCCTCCCCTCGTGATCATGTCGAACCGCTTTTTCCAGAAGTTTTACCTGCGCTGCGGCAGCTGCACCGCCATCCAGCGCAGCGCACAGGGCTACAAGCCCATCGCCAACCCCATCCTCTTCAAGTCGGACGAGCACTGCCGCAACTATCACACCGAGCAGCGCCGCGCGGCTGGGTACTCGGGGATGCTTATCACGTGCCGCTGCGACTCGTGCAAGCGGGTGCACTCCAACTGGAAGGTGCTTGACAGCCAGCAGTTCCTTGACGCGAAGCTGGCCATGACACCCGAGGAGCGGGCAACGCGTTTGTGGAAGACCAAAGCGTAAGTCGACCCGCGCCCTCCCCCCCCTCTCTCGCCCGCTCTCAAGCAAAGGGTGGCCACGACTCTGATGCTCGTGACGTTTTGTGTGAGTTGTTCTTGGCCGTGCGGCGCGTGTGACTGTGCCGCGGCCGTCGTCGGCGGCGTATCCACAACCTGAACAGAAGAAGAAGAAACAACCACAACAGAGAACGAAGTGATCGTTGGAGGCACTCCGTAAGATTCTCGTGCGCGCCAAAAGAGTCGTTGGAGCCAAAGACTCGTGCGAGGTGGCGCATCCACGATGAAGGTGCTTCTTTGGGGTCTGTCTGCGCGTCTCTAGCAGGCCCGATGCTTTCGTACGAGTCCGGCGTACGTGGTTGCTCGTGCACCCCCCCCTCCATGCTTCACTCCATGCCATTGCTCATCCGTCACTGCTCATTCTCTTTGCCTCGCTTCTTATGTCCGCCGCTGTTGCTACCCATTTCAGTCTCAGACAACTATTCACACACGCTCTCTCTCTCTCTCTTTTCAAGTGCAGACCTCGCAGCTGCGACTCGCCTCAGTCCACGGAGCCTGCCAAGATCAACGACTCAACGAACAGACAAACATCTTAATTCTTCTCCTCCTTGTTTTTTTTATTTTCCCCTGAAACTAAGCTACACGCGTACGTACACGGATCAGGCAGACGATCCACTCACGAAGTCCTCCCCCCCTCCCCCCACCCCCTCACCTTCTGGGCCACCGCTCGAGACACACACAAACACACAGACACCGGAGGGCATCACAGACATGGCGCTGCGCAACTCCGACTCGCGCCTGCAGAGCATCGGCGCGAGCTTTGCGGTGCACTACTACACGATCCTCGTCAAGACACCCGAGACGCTTGCCAGCCTGTACGCCCCGTCCGCGCACGTTGTGCATCGCTTCAAGAAGGCCAACGGTGCGGCGGAGCTCTCCTCGCTGCTCACGGCGCTGACGGCGGAGGGCATCACCTCAGTGAAGATCGACGAAATCATGACGACCCCCACGACGACGGGAGCCATCAAGGTGACGGTGAAGGGCACCTTCGTCAGCGCCAGCGCCGCGGCGCAGGCCTTCACGCAGGACGTGGAGCTGCGCGAGCTTCAGAGCAACACGTACGCTATCACGAGCGACCGCCTAACCTACGCGGCGGCTGCGTCGGCGGGCCAGACGGCGTGGACGACAGAGACGCCCGACCTGAAGGCTGTGGCGGAGCCCATGACGGTGCCGAGCCCGGCGGCCGCGGCGGCTGCGGCGAAGGAGGAGGAGGAGGCGCCCGCTACTGCTGCTGCTCCACCCGCGGAGGCCGCCCGCGAGTCCCCTGCGCCGGCTGCCGCGGAGGCTGCTGTGGCGGCTGCTGCGGAGGAAGCCGCTCTCGCTCCCGAGCCTGTGGCCCCCGTCAAGAAGCCAGCGAGCTTTGCGGAGGCGCTCCGCCTCAAGAAGGTTGGCGACGGCGCGGCGTTTTCGAACACGGTTGTGCGCGTGACCGACAAGATCAAGGCTGCGGAGCCGAAGAACGAGAACAACGAGAAGACGGAGAAGAAAGACAGGAAGGAGAAGGCTGCTGCTGTGCCGGCTGCTGCTGGCAACGGCCACAAGAAGCGGGAGGAGAAGCCCAGCGCACCGACCGGCGCGTCTGCGGCCCCTGCCAAGCCCAAGAAGCCGCACACCTCCTCCGGCCCGGTGATCTTCTACGATGTGATCATTAAGGAGCTGCCGGAGTCGACGACGGAGGAGGAGGTGCGGGCCTACGTGACCCCGGTGGCCCCCGTGACGCTCGTCAACCTCGTCAAGAGCGAGAAGCGCCGGCGTGCGAAGGAGGCCGCCACTGGTGCCGCGCCTGCTGCGGGTGCTGCTGCCCCGGGGGAGACCATCACGTTTGCCTTTGTTCAGCTCGAGCGGCCCGCGGACGCGTCGGCCACGCACGTGAAGGACGTTGTCGCCAAGCTGACGGCGCTGCACAAGGACATGCGCATCGAGGAGGTGCGCGAGAAGAAGCCGATCGCCGCCGGCGCGAAGAAGCCGCACGCTGGCGGTGCCAATGGTGCCACGGCTCCGCGGAAGCCGCGGGAGGCTGCGGCGGCGTCGGCTCAGGCGGAGAAGGCCGCGCCGACGGCTTGAGCTTCCGCACATCGACGTTCCCCTCTCGCCCGTTTCTTTGATGGTTTCTCTTCGCCTTTTCTTTTTGTTCCAGACTTTCAGTCGCTCTGTTTGCCTCGCTGATGAGGCCCCGACCGTACACGCAAGCGTCTGCACACACACTCTCTCTCTTCCCTTTCTCCACTGTGTGTGTGTGTGTCGGACTGGTTTGGAGGCGATTGCTCGGGGATAAAGGAACAGACGGAAGGGGGAGAGGGGGGATGGGGGGCGGGGGGACGTTAAAGCTAACGATTTGTTGTGGAGCCGCGAGTGCGCATGTGCGCGCATTCATGTGCCCAGCGTCTGTGTCGGTCCGCCAGATCGATTAAGATGGCGAAGTGTTCCGTGGTGAGGCTGGCATGATACTCTAATGTCCTGCTACCACTCCTCCACCACCTCCGGCGGTGCGGGCATGCGCCGTGCGGAGGCGTGGAAGAGGTTGGGGCAGGTAATAAACGCATCTGAGGAAAAAAAAAAGTGAACGCACACACGCACGCACAAAAGTGAGGGGAAAGTGCCGGAAAGCGAAGCTGATGGCGATGCCATACCGCGGGGGGGGGGTGGGTGGTGGGTGGGTTTGCTGAAGTGCTCTACGTGCGCTAGGCGAAGCTCTCCCTCTCTCTCTTCCTTTCTCCCCATACACAGGGCAAGAGAATGACGACTGTCACGTGCCCCGAGGTGTCGTGGTGGGGACTGCTGCCGCGCAGGGTACAACAAAATATGGCTTCAGTGGTTGCAGGGGTGGGAGAGGACGGAGGCCGATGCTACACTGTGAAGGTGCGCCATCTGCTTAATACCCTCGGGCTTTCTTGGACCCCCCACCCACTCCCCCTCCCTTCCTCCGTCTCTCGCCTCCACGAGAATCGCAGCCTCACGGGAACGACCGCGACGTACGTGCGTGTGACCTGAAGGCTGTGTCACTCCGAGACAGCACACGCGTGTACGACGCCGTGGCTTTCTGCGTGTCTCACGGACCATTTTTCTTCTTCATCTCTTCTTGGCTTCCACCCCTCCACCATTGCCCACAGATGGCCCATACACCTTCCCTTGCAGGTTCTCCCTTTTTGGCCTCTTGACACCCCCCCATCCCCCCCCCTCCACACACACGCACTGCGATAGGATCACTTGGCAAAGTTTGGGCTCCTGATCTGTTTTTTTTTTCTGTTTTCGTTTGTCTTGTTCACAGAATACAGCTCTATCCCCTTTGCGACTCTACACAAGGCACCGCGTGAGGGAGGCCTTTCAAACGGGACGAAGCTCTTTAGAGAGCCGCAACTGCTTGTGTGTCTGCACACTGAAGAGCCTTCACTACGGAGCTGACGGGCGATACCGAGGTCTTTTCGCCCACCTCCCCCCCACAACCACCACTCAGACATAACCAATCCTACACCCACAGAGCAACGCACGCATATACACACTCCTTTTTTGTTGTTGCTTTACCTTACCCACGTTCACCATGAAGGCGATTCGCACCATCGGCTTCACCGGCACGATCGCGAGCGGCAAGACGACGCGGTGCAAGCGCCTCGTCGAGGTGGCCCAGCAACGCCAGGCCACACTCGCACACCCCCCTGCTGCGGCTGCAGCAGTGACAGGATCATCCTATGCGGCTGCTGCTGCTGGTGCTGCTGGTGCTGCTGTTGCATCCAATGCCGCCGGGCCAGCCTCCGTGGCGGTACACTACATTAACGCGGATCTTGTCGGCCACGACATCTATGCGTCGGGCAAGCCCTGCTACTACGAAGTGCTCCAGCACTTTGGGTCTTCCATTCTGTGCAAGGCCCCCTCCGACACCGCTGCTCCACCGTCGCTGGCACACCTCGACGAGTCCTCGCGTTGGCGTGCCGCCGCAACAGCCGGATCACCTCCAGCGGCGCTCGCGATGATCGACCGCCGGGTGCTGGGCGAGATCGTCTTTTCGGAGGAGCGCAAGCTGCAGGAGCTCAACGCTATTTGCTGGCCGTACATCACGGCCGCCATCAAGGACGAGTACGCCAAGGTGTGCGCAAGCTTTAGAGCGGACCCAGCCATCGCGTCGCCAGGCAGTTTGTCTGCTGCTGCTGCTGCGGGGTCGTCTGTGTCACCGGCGATTGGGTGTCCCACCGCCGGTCTCTCCCCCGCGACCAAGACGATGGTGAGCAGTCCCTCCGCTGCGGGGTCGCGTGCCGATGTCGGGCTGATCATCATTGAAGCGGCGCTGCTGTGCGAGATGGCGGAGGTCCTGGGGCTTACCACGGATGTCTGGATCACGCACTGCACGACGGCCACGGCGATGGACCGGGTGATGGTGCGCAACCACCTCAGTCGTGAGTCTGCTGAGAAGCGGGTGGCGAGTCAGCACAACGTGGAGTCGAAGCTGAACCACCTGCGCCACCTCCCGTACACCGGCGACATTGAGGTGTTCGAAACGACGCAGGTGAGTCTTTCGCAGGGACTGAAGGAGATGGAGGCCGCGTTCGAGCGGTACTGGAGGGAGAAGATCGCCGTGCACCTGTAGCAAGACGTCAAAGGAGGCGTGCCGGCGACGCTGTTGAAGTCGTGGCATGGGAAATCGCCATTCAGCTTCACGTGCCTCTCTTTACTGTCTTGTTTTTCCCCACCAGCGGTATGCCCCCCCCCCCCCCCCCGGCCCTCCTGCCCCCATCGAACCGCTGGCGTGTCTGTACGTCCGTGCGTATCACCTGTCTTGCTACTGTGCTCTTCTTGACACAGCCTCCACCATCATCATCATCACCACTGCCGCAGCCCCTCCACCTGTTCCATCTCACATGGCCATGGCTTGCCATTTGCGGTGCCCACCCCCTCGAGCTTTTACCGACCGTGCAGCGAGCGGAGACTTCGACGAATTAGATGGATGGATGGATGGATGGATGACGAGCTTCCTTGGCCCGCTTTGTTCTGGTCTCTCCCTCCCTCCCTCCCTCCTTCTCTCTCTTCCCCCCCCCCCCCCGAACGCTTTGTCAGGGAGCACCTCACGCTCTTCTTCCCAGGTGCTGTATCGCCTTGCTTCCCTTGCTTGATTCCTTCTTTTCCTCCTCCCGGATTCTCCAACGTGGGTGTGTGCCGCCGCTCTCTCATCCTTTGCTTCGGGTCCGTCTCTGTGGCGCAAACCAGACATTTAGAGACGGTGAGGCACACACAGACACACACACACACACACACACACACATATTTGTCGGCAAGTGGAGCTTTGCGTGTCGCATGCGGGCGAGGTGTGGTTGCGGCTGCCCCGCCCCCCCCCTCCCTCCTCCTTCTACCTCCCCCGCCCTCTCCTCTCCTCTGTCCTCCCCTCCCCAGTTCTTCTCTGCGCCGAAGCGAGTGCACACCCGAACGTGCGGTGATCTCAATAGGGGGTGGGGGGGCGGGGTGGGGCCAAAGAGCCGACTTCAACAGACACACAGAAAAAAAAGAAAACACCCAAAGCAGACAAGAACGCAGACAGACGATTTGCGTTCCACATGAACGGGCAATGCAGTGAAGTCCGCGTTCAGAAAACAAAAAAAAACGAACGGAAACGAAGGAAAAACAAAGGAAAGTCAAAACCTCAACTCGCAACGACGCGCTGATGTTTGCTGGTTTCACCGTGCGTGCTGGGGGTGCGGGGGGGGGGCGGAACAGATGGCCCACCTACTCCCCCCTCCCTTATCATGCTGCCCTTCCTCTTACTTGACGTCAATGCCTCTGCACTGCACTCCCGCCTTTTATTTTCCCCCCTTCCCTCCCCCCCACCCCACACACACACTTGCATACCCGTCCACACATACATGTACCCATCGAAACGCTTCCGATCTCCTCTGCCTTCCACCTCGACGTCTCAGTGAAACTAGTCCCGTGATTCTCCCTTTCCTTCCCTCCCCCCCTCCACACCCCCCTTACCACAGCGCCGCCGTCGTCCCGTCCTTCTTAGCCTCGCACCCGGCTCCACTTGTCCAGTTCTCCTTCGCTTTCTCTGCACCCCGCCACTGTCTCCAACGTTGTACCGCTCGCACGCTTTTGGTGTGGGTACTACCGCGCTGCGCGTCGTATCAGACTCGCGTGTCTGCGACTGGGTTGTGCTCCATCTCCCAGCTCCCCCCCCTCTCTCTCTCTCTTGTCCGCGTGGGCATCCGTAGCAGTGTGGGTGCGACTTTCACGTCACTGTGTCTGCTGACCGACACCGTCCAACTCCACAACCCTGACCGCTTATACGTCTCAGGCAGCCATCGTGCGCCGCTGTTGTTGGCTGAGGAGAAGCATAAAAATAAAAAAGAGAAACGAAAAGAAAAAGATACCAAAAGCTCAACCCCCCTCAAGGGTTGCTTCCTCCCCCCCCTCCCCCTCCCCGACGTTTGCTTGGCCACCTCGTTCGTCCTTTGTTATTGTTGTTGCCGTTACTGTTTTTTTTGTTTTTCACCCCTTCTTGTTTATTTCTCCTCTCACCCCCACCCTAGCAGCTCTCCCTGTCTCCCCCCCTCTCTCTTCATCAGGTAGCACAGAGGCAACCGCGACGGACCTCTACTGCATTGAGGCCCTTCATACGAGGACGCGCGAGCAACACGACGGGTACGTTGGTCGGCACGAGGTTTGCACAGGAGACCCGAGTCATCCTTATACACACAACCCGCATTCCTCCCCCCCTTTTTCTTCCTCCTGTCCTGCTCACCTCCCCCCCGTGTTTCGCACATCCCGTCTGTGTGTGTCTCTCTATCTCTGTGTGTGTGCCTGTGTAGTACTTCACACACTTCCCCATCCAAACACACACACACACACACGCGAAACCAAGCAAACAAACAAAACACGAAGAAGCGCCACACCCCGTACACAGACATCAGCACGTACGGCGACCGCAGATCTTTCTCTTTTCTCTCCCTCCCTCTCCCTCCCTCTCCCTCCGTCCCCCCTCCCCCCCCCCCACTGCTCCCCTCACCCCGCCCATTAGGTCCCTCAAACTGCCCAGTGCCAGTGAGCAGAGCTGCAGTTGAAGTAGGTGACAGGGCCCCCCTCCCCCCATACCACCCACCCCTTCTTCTTGTCCCCCCCCCCATCCGCCCTTTTTTCCCTTTTTTCTCACCCCCCTTGCGTCTCGTCCGTCTCACGGGCCGTTCCCCAGCACTACGCCGTCCTTTTTCGAGAAGCTCGCCACCAAGCTCAGCCCAAGCAGCAGGAAAAAAGCGAATTCCACCGCCTCGACTGCTCCACCCGGCGACACCATGACGCTCAACGCCGCTGATGCCGCGGATGAGCGCAGTCGCAAGGAGATCGACCGCTTCCTGGTGGAACGCATGGCTGGGCAGGGTACCTTCGGCACGGTGCAGCTAGGCAAGGAGAAGTCGACCGGGATGAGCGTGGCCATCAAGAAGGTCATCCAGGACCCGCGCTTCCGCAACCGCGAGCTGCAGATCATGCAGGACCTCGCCGTCCTGCACCACCCCAACATCGTCCAGCTCCAGAGTTACTTCTACACGCTCGGCGAGCGCGCGCGCCGCGACATCTACCTCAACGTTGTGATGGAGTACGTGCCCGAGACACTGCATCGGTGCTGTCGCAACTTCTACCGCCGCCAGGCTGCTCCGCCGCCGATCCTTATCAAGGTGTTCCTCTTCCAGCTGATCCGCAGCATTGGCTGCCTGCACCTCGCCTCTGTCAACGTGTGCCACCGTGATATCAAGCCGCACAACGTGCTCGTCAACGAGGCGGAGGGGACGCTGAAGCTGTGCGACTTCGGTAGCGCGAAGAAGCTGTCGCCGTCGGAGCCGAATGTGGCGTACATCTGCTCCCGCTACTACCGCGCGCCGGAGCTCATCTTCGGCAACCAGCACTACACCACCTCGGTGGACATCTGGTCGGTTGGCTGCATTTTTGCGGAGATGATGCTCGGCGAGCCGATCTTCCGCGGCGACAACAGCGCTGGCCAGCTGCACGAGATTGTGCGCGTGCTGGGCCGCCCGTCGCGTGAGGTGCTGCGGAAGCTGAACCCGTCCCACACGGACGTGGACCTGTACAATAGCAAGGGTATCCCGTGGAGCAACGTCTTCCGTGAGCAGTCGCAGATGAAGGACGCCAAGGAGGCATACGACCTTCTCAGCGGTCTGCTGCAGTACCTGCCGGAGGAGCGCACGAAGCCGTACGAGGCGCTGTGCCACCCGTACTTCGACGAGCTGCACGACGCGGCGACCGAAGCTGCCGAACAACAAGGACCTGCCGGCGGACCTCTTCCGCTTCCTCCCTGTCGAGACGGAGGCCATGACTGACTCTCAGAAGGCCAAGCTGGTTGGCAAGTAGAAGCGTCTGTTCCGGGAGCGGGGGAAGGGCGTGGGGAGGGGGGGGGGTTGGGAGTGACCTTTCGCCTTCTTTTTTAAAACCCTCTCTCCACCCCCTCAGCCCTTCTCTCCTCCTCTCTCCCTCCTTCTCCTCTTCCCAAGCCCACTTCTCACGGTGGCGTTGTTGTTGATGTCGTTGTTGTCGTTTGTTGCTCCAGATGTCGTGTATGCTTGTGTGGGTGTGGGTGACATCCGAGGTGATGTTGAACGTGCGCTGCTGAACCCCCCCCCCCCCCCCCCTTCCCCCCCTAAAGAAGAGGAAAGCGGAGGTGGGGGAGGTGGGCTTTGCTGTGGCCTCTTCTCTGCGTACACGTACCCGTACACGCGTTGGTTTAAGGGGATGGGGGGGGGGGAGGCGGCTCTTGGTGAGGGGGAGAGGGGAGAGGGAAAAGGAGGTTGATCGTGTCAGACGTAGCGTCGGCTTGATGGGTATCCTGTTTTCTTCTTCCTGTCTCTCCACGAACTTCGTCATGGGTGGATGAGGGCGGGGGGGGGGGGGGGGGCGAGATTGAGGTTGCATACGGTAGATGCATGGCAGACACGTGGCCCGGGGGAACAAGTGGATGGCACTGCGTGTAGGTGCGAGAGGAGGGGAGGGGATGTCGTCTTCAACAACATCAACAAATAAAGAACGACTATTTATCGCTCACCTGGTCGTGCTTGGTTTTCATCTTCTCCGCCCGTGGCCTTCCGGTTCTGTTCTTCCTCCTTCTCCTCCTTCCCCTCCCTCCTTGCGTCTACATCGACCCTTCCAGTGCGTCCGCTGCTCCGCCACGTTCCCTCTTCTTTTCTCTTTCTCTGTTTGTCTGAACGCAGTTCGTCTCCCGCTCCCCCCGATCCCCTCTTTTCCGTGTCCCCCCACCCCCCTCCTCCTCCGCGACGGACGTTGACGGCGCTGTACCTGCCGTGACACCCCTCCCCCCTTTGTATGACCATTGCATGGGCAGCGGTGTGTCTGTGTGGGGATTGATGTGAGGGGAGGGGTGACAAGGCCCGGACGAAGGTGCACGTCTGAGAGGCGCAAGCCTGATCGGACCTCCCTCCCCTCCCCTCCCTCCCCGCTTCACCTTTGTCATCCACAACAACAACAACAACACCACCTTAGGGACAGAGGCGGAGAAGCTTGGGAACAAAAAACAACCGTAGCAAAAAAAGAAAAAAAGGGTATTCATAGAGAAGCTCACACGTGACCTGAAAATTGATGTATGATACTCCACCGCCGGAGCGGCCGCTCTTCGTTGCCCTCCCCGTTCTCCTCGTGGTTTCTTCCGGACGTCGGCAGGGACGGCATCGCTCTGCTGCCACGGCGCCTACGTCTCGCCTCGCTCCTTTCCAGTTCGTGGACCTTTTTTTTTGTGTGTGTCTGTATCTCTCTCTGTCTGTCTGAGTGTTTCCAGTCTTCGCCGCCCCCCCCCCCCCCCCGCCCACAACACGTCAGTGTTGTAGGATTCTTAGCTCCCCCCACCTTCCCTTGTTGGGGTCCCTGACTTGACTCCGTGACTTTTGTTTTTTTCTTCTTTTTTTTTGTTCTTTTCTTCTTCTGTTCTGGTCCGTCTTTTCGCAGTGAAAACCAAAGCCCCCCCCCCTTCCTCCCCCTTCTCCCAGAAAAAAAAAACAAAACTCCCACAGGCGTAAACGTCAATCACTCCGCCCACCCACCACGAGCCCCTCGCTCTCCAGCCTCGGCAAATCCTTTTTACTCCTCCACCTCCTTCCCCTTCGTTCCCCCGGCCTCAGAGACGCACCTCCCTCCCTTCCCTCCCCGCTCGCGATGTGTTGGTTCTGCTTGTCTGCCACTGTGAGCAGGGGGAGGCGTGGCGAGGGGGGGGGGACGGCTCGCGAAACTAGAGGGCACCGAGAGAGAGGTGTTCATGCGAGACGGGGGGATGCAGCTGCGCGGATCAGCTCGGCAGGCGACGCGTGCGGACACACCTCGAGACGCACGCGTTCGCTCACAGAGCAACAAAAAAGCCCGGCGTAGAGGCAGGTGAGCTGAGAAATGGAAAGGACCAGGCTATGGGCGAGCTGACGACGTTGTCATCCACAATGGGGGGGGGGGAGGGGAGGAACAGGTAAGGCGTGGTGTGGCGGCGGCGGCGGGGAGGGGCAGTGTAGGACACAGACCGCGATAGCTCGAGCAGCCAGCGTTCGGGAAGGGTAAGAGCAACATTCCAGCCAGCTCGCGGTGTCTGTGGTGCAAAGAGTTGGAACACCGAGACGAACGGGATGCAGCCCCCTTCCCCGACGCTGGAGTCCCCTCCCCGCTGTTGCTTCTGATGCTTCAGATTCCGTTTGTTCTCCTCTTTTTTTTTTCGTGTGAGCGTGTGTGTGTGTGCGCCTCTGACCCTGTTGCCGTCCGTCCCGGTGCTGCCTACTCGCCTGTGCTCAACGCTTCATATTTCTGAGCCCGTCCCCCTCCTTCTTCTCTCTCCGTCTCTCTCTTTCTCTTGTTCACCTGTCCATAGTGTGTGGAGACCCTTCTAGACATACTCGCAGACGGCAGGAGGGGAGGGGAAAGGCTCTCTCTCTGTTCCTCCTCCGCCCTCCCCCTCCCGCCCTCCCCCCGCCCTCCCTCCCGCCCTCCCTCCCGCCCTCCCTCCCGCCCTCCCTCCCGCCCTCCCTCCCGCCCTCCCTCCCGCCCTCCCTCCCGCCCTCCCCCTCGCTCCCTGTTTCTCACCCGTCGTGTTCCCTTCGTTCCTGTCCGATTTTTTTTTCTTTTTTTCCTGCCCCTTGTGTGTATGCCACGTCGTCGGCAACCGCCGCCGTTGATGTTCACTGACGTCACTGGCGACGTGTCGTGTTTTTTTTTTTTGCTCCTTTTTTTTGTTGTTGTGAGTCTATCTCTCTCTCCTCCCCCCTCCTCCTTCCTGGTGCATGTGTCTGTGTCTGTGACTGTGCACATGCGATTCTGCGCTTATGTGTGTATGTCCTTTCTGTCTCACTGTCCGATCTCCGTGCCTGTGTGCGCGTACGTGTCCGTACGCGCATCGCGCACTCTTCGGCAGGTGGAGGCTTCGGCGCCAGTGGGGTGGGGAGACTCTGGGTGTGTGTGGGAACGTGTGATGCGGCTCTTGTTGCGTTCGTTTTTGTGTGTTTTTTTGTTTCGCTGTTTCTCCTTGTCTACCTGTGTGTGTCTGTGTGTGTATGTGTGTGTGTGTCAACCAATATGTGTCCGTATTGATTTCTTCGGCTTGTCTCCTCTCCTTCTAGTCGTTCATGCCCCTGTATCACGCCGCAGCCTCGCTCCCCTCCTCGTCGTCAGGTTCATCTCCTTCTCCCTGACTACCTTGTCAACTTGTATCTGCTGTCTACACACGTGTATGTGCAGCAAAAGCCCCCCCCCTCCCCTGCCCCCAAAAAGAAAACAAGGAAGGGAGGAAGGAAGAAGCAGGTGCGTCTTAACCTCCGTTGGAGGTCGCTTTGCGCACACTTGCGTGCGCTTTTGTATGTGGGTGTGTCTTTTTGTTTGTGTGTGTGTCATGGGCGGAACTCGCTCTTTGTGGCCGTGATGCCGTCTCGATGATGGCGGCGCTGTATGGATCTCACCCTCTTTCTCTCCTCTCCTCCTCCCCCCTCTCTCTTGGTCTCTCTCCCCCCTTGTTGTTGTTGTTGATGGCTTCGTGTCTGTGAATTTCGATGTCGTTCTTTTCGTTTCCCCCCTCGTCCGTCGTGTGACATCTGCCGCCATCACCCCCATCTCTCTTGGTGTCTCTCTCTCTCTCTCTGTCTATCTCCTCTCACTCGGTGTAGATGTCTTCCCGTTCATGCACGTGTGGCCTCCGCGTTTGTGTGAGTGTGTCCTCTGCGCGTGGGTGTAGTCATCCAACAACACCTCGGAACTCCGCCCCCCCCCCCCCTCCCCCGTCGAAGGACATGGCCATGTACGTTCATGTTGTTTAATAGCTCTCCAGCATCTCCCTCTTTTTTTTTTTGCTCTGTTGTCGCTCTCGTGCCGCGCATGTTTCGCCGTTGTCGTCCCCAACTCTTTGTGGTTTGAAATGCCACCTGTCACTCCACCAGTTGTGCCCCTTCTTCTTCTCTCTTCCTCTCTCTCTTTTTTTTTCCAAGTCTCGACAAGAGTGGTTGCGTGAGAGCGCTCTTAGGCTCGCCGCCACTCTTGTCGGGCTCCTCTCTGTCAACCTTATCTATTTTTCTAAAACTACTCCGACACTGCGAAATGACCGTGTCCGTACTACACCGAACGTCAGCACGGCGTCTTACCGCGGAGGATGAAGGAAAAAACAAAAGGAAAGGAATACGAAGAAAGCAACAAAGACAGGTGACAGGACGTCGCATTGTGAAACTAGCGGTCCGCCACGTGTTGCGTCAAGGCAGTGACGAAGTGAAGCGGTGCGTGTTGAAGGAAGTGACGTTGACGGAGGAGACGACGATGGGGGAAAGCGCCTTCGCCATTCCCTCCACAGCAGCGCGCACTCCGACACAGCACAGGCAGATAAAGACCGAAGAGAGGAAGAACACACACACACAAAAAAAAATAATAGAAAATGAGAGAGAGCCGTGCATGTGACGCGGGACAGGGGAGAGGGTCGTATTAGACAATGCACGTGCTGTACGACTAGTGGGAAGTGCGTAACAGAGGTCGGGTGAAGCAAAGAAAAAAAACAAAAAAAGAACGTTGAACTACCAAAGCAAATCAAACAACAAACAAATAGCCAAACGAACAGGAGGGCCGATGCGGCTGTGGGCTCCTGGGGCCATACGGCCGTGGTCTCCCTCCCCCTCTCTCCCCCATGATGCAACCACCGCAATTCTGCTCTCCCACGACTGCCGCACTGGTCGAGGCTTGTGTTGTGCGAGTGGTGCCGGCGTCGGCGGAGGTCGCGACGGCAGGGGAGGGGAGGGTGTGTATGAGGCGCACGGTTGCACCCGCTGTTCATGTGCCTAAGCCTCTCTGCGCCCCTTCCTGAGTCACTGTGCTCACGAGGGGGGGGGGTGAGGAGGAGGGGAGCCTTGCCGCCCTCCCCCCTCGTCTCGAAGCACCGTTGCCGGTGCCATGGATAGGCGCCTCCCAATGTATTCTTTGTTTTGTTTTCCTTCTTTCGAGTTTCTCCAGCTGCTGCACTGAAACAAACCTCCTGCCGCCTCCCTCCCCTCTCCCCCGTTGCCTTCAACAATACCGCACACACAAAAAACACACACGCACACACACACAAAGAGCTTCCTCCATCTTCACAAGCGCGCAGTACGTACACGTTTCTCTGACCACCGCTGCGAGCCGCCCCCTTGCTTACCAAACCCGAGTCGACGCTTGACTTTTTTTATTCCTTTTTTTTCTCGGTTTGTTTGTTTTTCTCCCTTCATCTCACCTCGACACTCCTCTCTCTCTGTACAACTCACGGGGTGGACAAGGGCCGAGGCTGAGAAGAATCGACTGCTGTTTCTGCACGTGGAGGACTCAGCTGTGCTGTCTCCCCCTCTCCCCCCTCTATTCACCCCCATCCCCCCCCCCCCACACACACACACACACGCATAGCCATTACCTCTTCTACACCCCCACACCAACACACAAACGGCAACTTAAAAAAAAAAGGGAACAAACGAAGAAGAACCACAAAACAAAACAAAACAAACAACAAAAGAAAGTGCAACGCACCATCGCGTCCTTGGTGACGGGACTTGGAAGGCTCACGAAAACACCGCTATCCACAAACCTTCTGGAGGGACTGACAGGGTTGGAACAGTCCTCTCTCTATTTGTGTGTGTTTGTGTGCGTTTAGAAATTTTATTTTTATCGCTTCCATTTTTTCTGCTTCATTCTTTCTCTCCCCGTGTGCGTGCTGCGACTCAGCATATCACACTACCTTCACACCTTCTTCCCTCTTTCGCTTCTCACCCCACCTCTCACTCCCTCGTGCGCACGTCCTTCCCCCACACCCCCCATCCCTCTGCTCCCCTCGTTATATCCTATCCACCATCATTGCAACACAGAGGCACCATTTCCTTTTTCTTTCTTTGTTTCCTTTTTTTTTTCTGCTTTTCTCCTATTGTGCGTGTTGGGCTCCTCCCCCCTTTTCCCTGTCTTGCTGTTGCAGGCCTGACACAAAACGTTCTCTTTTTCCTCCCTCTGTGTTTTGCTCCATCAGTACCGCCCCCCCCCACCCCCTGCCCACTCTCTGCTGCCTTCGTACTCGCCTGCTCTCTCTCTCTCTCTCTCCACACACACATCCTCGCGCCTGCACGTCAAGGCAGTGCGCCCTTTCCTTGCGCTTCTTCAGCCACACAAACCCCCTCTTGCTGACCTTGCTTACGCATCCGCCCTGGTTCGCTGTCCTTTTTTCCAGGACCCCCTTCGCTGCCGACCCTCTCTTCCCTCCTTTTCTGTTGGTGTCTCTGTGTGTGTGTCTCTGTGTGTCTGTGTCTGTGTGTGTGTGTGGGTGTGTGCGTGTGGGTGGGTCCGTACTCTGCCTCCCTCACGACTTCGATCGACTTCCCCCTGTGCCCCTCCCCTCCCCTTCTTTCAGGCCTCTGTTTGATTCTCTCGTCCTTTTTTTCTTCCCTTCTATTGTGGAGGCGCTCCGTGCAGCCTTGCTGCTATTTGCTTCTGACGCCGTGACTGCACGAAACCTGCTCGCCAACGGGCCGGGACTTCTCGCGCACACTCGCGGCCGTCTCATTCTCTCTTTGACGCGGGCAACGCCGCCACCTCTTCCCTGTGGTTGCACGCAGCCCACTCCACCCCACACCTCCCGTACTCCCGTCGGAAGCGCCGCCCGCAGCTTTCTTAAAAAAAGAAAAATGCTCAACGTCACCGGCAACGGCGTTTCTCTCATCCCCGAGACGACTTTGCTCCGGCCGTGCACATCGGCGGAGAACGACGCGGCGACGTTGTGCGGTGGCTGCTCAGGCCCTGCCGGCACCCCGTCCGCCACCTGCCCACACGTCGCTGCGCCGTTATCGCTGACAGACATGTCCACGGCCTCACACCCGCGGCCAACGGCGCTGCCGAGGGCCAAGACGTCGCCGCCGCCTCACCCGCCGCGTGCGCACACCGCACACGGTACATCACGCACTGGCGCAGCGGGTGTCGTGCTGCCGCCTATGGCTCGTGCCCCGGCTGCGCCGCGTATGCAGCCGCCGCTTGAGGCGTCCGCTCCTATCGCTGTAGCGCCGCAGCCGGGGCAGCGGTTGTCGTTGCCACCCCCCGACGCCTCCGCTGCGGCGGGTGCCTCAACGCACCGCCGCGCCAACGCGCCTCCGTCCATGAGTGGTGGGGGCGGCGACCACAGCCAGAGCCACAGCAGCAGCCACAGCAGCAGCAGCAGCAGCGGCAGCACGAGGGGTCGGCGTTCGTCCGGGCTCTTGGCAACGGGGCTTCACGGGTTGTGCGTTTACATGACCAACTTCTTCTCTAGCCCCCAGCACAACGGATTCAACATGTACCCGCTGACGTACCAGTCCGAGTACAGACCCGTTCCGCGCAGCCCGCGACCTCAAGCCACGCCCCCGATGTCCCGCCGCGCCAACTCGGATATCGTCTTTGAAGCGGAGCGGCAGCAGCGCGCGCTGGCGCAGGTGGGCGGCATCCCCGTGAAGGTGCAGCACCGCCTCCTTCGTCGTCTGCGTTACACACCGCTGACGTGTCGCAGCACGAGTAACCCGTGCACTCCTGTCTCACGCGCCCGTTCGCTCGCCAAGCCGGTCACGGCATCCGCCGCGGCGCCGACGTACCCAGCGCACCCCACCGAGGGCCCGTGCGGTAGCCCCGCGATGGGAGGTCAGCTGCACAACTGGATCGACTCACTCGAGCCCACCGCGTCGTCGGCCGTGCCATTCCCCGCCACCTCCCACACGTGCTCCGTCTGCCTGCGATACTTTCGTGAAGAGGACGTCGCAGAGCTTCCGTGCGGCCACCTGTACCACTTTGCGTGCATTGTGCAGTGGCTGCAGTGCCAGGGCAGCTGCCCGTGCTGCCGCGCAAACGTGCGCGATCTCGCGGCGCATCGGGACAGCGCTGAGGCTGCTGCTGCTGCTGCTGCTGCTGCTGGTGCCAAGGTCGCCACCCAGCCGAGGGCGGTGGAGACTCTGGCAGAGGGTCGGTAGGCCCCTCCCCGACCAGAGCATCACGTGCTGATGCCCCCCTTGCCGTGTTCCCCCTCCCCATCCTTTCCCTTCCTCACTCCCGCTGCTTGATCAACCACTGACCCTGACGACGTCGACATGTTTTCTCGACGGGAGCGATGCAGCCAACACGTGCCTTGCCTGGTGAGTGTCGTGTGGTCTCTCTCTTTTTTTTTCTATGTTTGTTTGTTTTCTTTTCTGCTTCAACTTGCTGACGTTGCCTGTGTGCATAGACGTGCGCAAATCTGTCACTGTCAGTGTGTGTGTCACTCTGTGTGTGTGTGCTCGGTTTTTTTGTTTTGTTTCTTCTTCGTCCTTTTCTCATCATTCGCCCACGCTTTCGTTCTTTTTTTTTGTTTCCCCCCTTTGTGCTCTTGTCCAGCCAACTAGCGCTTTCTTTTTATTTCATTGACTCTCTGTCTCTCTCTCTGTGTCCGTTGAAGCAATGCGATGGAGGGTAGAGGGAAACAAGGAGGGTACACGGTAGACGACTGCAGGAGCGTAGATGAGGACCAAATCTATGGTCCTCTGTGGCCGGCCTTCAGCGCTTCACGTGTCCCCCTCGCCGTCCTGCCTCCCCCCCTCCCCCCCCTCCCCCCCCTCCCGACGCTAGCCCCGCTACAGCCTTCACGCCACTACTTTAGTCTCTCTTACCGGGACACGCGCAGCACCCGCAGCGGCGAGAGAAGCGCTGAGGGCAACGGAGAGAGCGCACGAGCGCCTCTGCCTCTTCCCCGCTGCCGCCTCAGGGCACTAGCGGCTGCGCAACTAAAAAAACAACAACGAAGCCGTCTTCCTTTGCCGTTTTTTCCTTCTTTTTACAGGTGTTTTTCTGTCTTCAACTGACGACACACACACACACACACACACACACACGCATGCACACACACAAACAGACAACAACCAGAAACGTAACGATATCCTTCACATGCGACAGCGAGGACATGCTGGATGCAGGGTTGTGCATCCAAAAGGAAGTGCGTTGCACCGACACAGCATTGATATGCTCTTTTTTTTTCTCCTGCGGTTCGCTCTCGACTGAGTCTTGTGCGTGACCGCGACACGTACGGGTCGTGTGATAGACGGAGGGTCAGAGCAGACACATGACGGTGATCCCCCGCCCCGGACACCGACACCTTTTTTCCCCTTTGCCAGCTCATGGGCTCCTCGCCACGCTTCTCTAGCGACTTGTGTCCTTCGTTGAGCCGTCCCCCCCTCCCCTCCCGGCTGGTCCTCGTGTCAACAAAACAATAACACCAACAAAGAGAGAGAAAAAAAAAACGAGACTCTGTGGTCTCCTCCTACACGCACACCACACAGTTTTTGAGGTTTGTTTTTGCTGAACGTGAAGGGACGCGCGGCACCGACTTGCCGTCGTCCTCACCTCCTGCACCGCTCTACGGCGCTCCTCACCCTGTGTGTGTGTCAAGGCAGGCAGGCAGGCAGGCACCCCCCCCCCCCTCCCCCTCCCCTTCATCTCACCTCCTCTGCTGCTCCCCCTCCTCTTCTGGTCTCTTCCTTCAGCAAACGCAAAAAAGAAAAAAAGAAACACACGGAGGAGAGGACGAACCTTCATCAGTACCCTCTGCATACAGCACAAATGGGCTGCCTACGCCGTGCGGTGCCAGTGATGGCGGCTGGCATGGCCCCCGCTCCTGTGTGCACCAGTACTCGCGCCCTGAGTGTGCGCACGGAGGACTTCTTCAGCAAGGAGGCGGTCAGCCACGCCCGCCGCGTCTCGTGGGCCCCGCACACGACGGAGAAGAAGGTCGGGGCTTTCGCGAAGCTGGCGCGCTCGAACTTCAACGACCCCCTCCCGGGCAGCTTCCACACGGAGCCGTACTTTGAAGAGGAGATCGAGGCGAACCGGGCACATCACCGACCAGACGTGTACGTGTACAAGTACAATGTCTCCCCGACGCACATGTCCTTGCGCGAGTAGAGGAAGCCGTGTGCGTGCATTTGGAGAAGGGGAGAGGGAGAGAAGTCGTTTCACAGAGCCGAGCCGACGGTTTCGATGCTCAGCCACCGCAGGTTGGTGGTGGTGGTGGTGGCGGTGGAGGGCAGGCGAACCGGGCTTGCTCTCTTCGTTGTTGCGGTTCAGGCCATTCCTGACCGTCTGTGGTGTTTTTATTTGAAGGTGATGGCTTTAGTTGTGCTCACACGTTGAAACAAACCCGTGACGAACTAATATAACAACAAAAAAGAACGACATCAGGTGCGCAGTGACGATGCTCGTATGTTACGTTCACCCAGTGAAAGGAATGGGGGTGCCAACAGTGTGTGTGTGTCTCTCTCTAGTGGGACGCGACTTTTCGCATTGCCCACCGCCGTTATCCAAGTGACGCGTAAACTACATCGAAAGCCACCAATCGGCTCCACGCCTGGTGTTCCCTTCTTCTCTTGTTTCGTCTCAACTGTCCGCGCTGGACGCAACAAGGTTGACACACGCACACACACAGCACACACCGCGCGACTCCGTGCCTGCGCATATTCGAGTGTTGGCGCCATCCTTACGGTCTACAAACCTGCTTCTCAACTGTTAAAAAAAAAGGTGTCATTGTCGAGCTGCAACGCCGCGCAGCCCCCTTCCTGTCTTCCTCACTTTATCGTAAGTCCATAGCTGAGTGCTTTGCAGCCGACACATCCTTTAGAGCGGAGCGTCATCTTCATCATGACTAGCATCATGCGCACGCGTTACGTCACATTGCAGCTGTGCGCGTCCTCCTCCTTCCGCCCGCCGCCTCTGCTGTTCACCCAGCGGCGGTGCACGCACCACAGTGGCAGCAGCAGCAGCAGCAGCGAGGACGACCGGCGAAGCGTAGTCCAGCGAGGCCCTCGGTCGGATGCTGAGCCGCACGGGAACACAACGAGCAGTAGTCATGCACCATCCTCGGGGTCGTCTGCCACGCAGGGTGCACCGGGGAATAGCCTGCAGCCCGATGAAACCGTATCGTGGCTGAACCCCCTTGTGCAGCGCGCCGTCGCTGAGGGCCGCCAGTCGCAGGCGTCGGCCGACTACTTCAGCAGCATCCTGCAGGACGAGCCCGACTTGCGCAGCAGCGTCGTGGAGGCGCGGCGGCTCATGGGCGGGCAGGACCCCGAGAAGCTCACTCGATACCAGAGGGGGCAGTTCGCTGATCGCCTCACTCACTTCGTAAGCCGCGTCGCGAGCGAGACGCTGCAGAAGGCGCACGCAGAAGAGCACTCGACAAAGCGCTTCACGCAGGAGGGGGCGCCCACGGGGGAGAATTACTGGCTGGAGGCGGGTAACACGCTCGCCTCGCCTGCCGTGCCCGGCTTTGTCAAGGACGAAATTCTTCAGGACATGCAGGAGGCGCGGTCTGCGCAAAGTCCGGCCTACGCGCGGCCGCCGGAGGAGGCGGAGCTGGAGGCTCAAGACGACGGGTATGCGGCGCACCTCCGCCGGCAGCGCGGTAAGCTCCTGCGCGACGTTGATTTCAAGTGAAGTCGCGTGAGTCTCGCGTTTTTTTTCGTCACTCACTCGGCGGCCCTATCGGCTTTTTTTTTTGTGTGGGTGGCATCCACGTCCTTCTGTAGTGGGTGTCAACGTACCGCGTCGGGTCGCGTGTATCTCTTCAACTCTGTGAACGCCTGTTTACACGAGAGAGACACATACAGTGACAAACAGGCAAGCCGTAGAAAGAGCATCAACAACAACGACAATAACCACACGACCTCAGCGTACGGCCACCCTCATCGAATCGCGTGTGCCCGTGAGAGCGTAGCTCCAGACGGAGTAGCTGTACCCACCATGTAGGCGGTGTGACCTTTATACAAGAGGGGGGGGGGGGGGGGAGACGGGGCTTGGCCTGCCTGTGCCCTACCCTGCCGTACTGAGCGGCTGCTGCATCACCACCAATTCTCTTAGACGTGGTGCTCTTCCCTCGTTGAATGTATGATAACGCTGTTTCCTCCCCCCCCCTACCCGTTGCTCTGCGTTACGACCACGAAGTACGGAGGAGCTGTGCATACGAGGGAGGCGCTTACAGAGCCGACACACATACACCGTCGTGCGCGGCTTCACACACTGCCTTCCCGCCTTTTCTTACTCCTTACCGCGGAGATATTCGAGGCAGCGTCCCACCTCCTCACCCTCACACAGGTACCCTCTTCCATCCATGTCCATCCTTTCACAGCTCGGGCGGTACTTCGCCGACCGCCACACCGTCGCCATCGCCGCGCTCTTCCTATTGTACGCGGTGGCCATTGCGTGGAGCGGGACGGTGGGCTCGTCCGAGGTGCAGCAGCGTACCAGCGCCGTCGCGGCCTGCTATCGCGGGTACGACACCGCGCACTTCTCCACCGTGCCTGTCGCAAGGACGGTCTCGATCGCCTTCATAAAGCTCAGCGAACCAGACGCCGCGTACATCAATGGCGGCCCGTTGCCGGGAGGTGCGACGCCAAGGGCGGTGTTGAGCGCACAGGCGATCGACGATCTGCCACAGCGTCAACAAGGGGAAACAGAGGAGGAGGACGAAGCGAAGCGGGCACGCACGCTGCCTGCACGGTGGCGCTTTTCGTTGCCTATGGGCGATATGAATCTGATCGATGTCTCGCCAGCGGTGCACGCGACCGGCCTTGTGCCGCGGTGGTTGACACTGATGAACGACGCTTTCCCGGGCTTTGTGGGTGTGCCTCTCAGTACGTCCACCCGTGACGGCGAGGATGGGACGCAAGCGCCGTACCCAGCAGGGGAGATGGTTGATCGACCGCGACACTCGAAGGCCGAAGAGCGAATGGAAAAGGAGCTCTTCGGCAACACTCACAACCAGGGTCTGCGCTTGCTGGTGCTCGATGCAGTGCCCACGCCTGCACAGCTGCGAGCTACACGCGCCACACCCGTTGAAAACACAGCGGGGGACGCCCTGTTTGTGTTTGTGACCTCGAGAGCGACGCAGGCGTGGTCGGCTGCGTTGCGGAACGCTTCGGCCTCAACGGCTGAGGCGGAAGGCCAGTCGCAGTCTTGGTGGCGGCTGGCAAGCTCCCCGCAGCGGCCTGCGTGGGAGTCGCTGCTTGAGTCCACCGCGCAGTTCCGTGGCGCGGCACAGATGCGGCGTCCCTCTGCGACCGCTCCTGCAGAGCTCGAAAGCCTCCTTCCATCTGTTCGCGCTGCCCTTCAGCGGCACCGCAGCGGCACCAGCGGCGCGCTGCCGGCGTCCGTGATGGACGTCCTGCACTTTGTGCCGCGCCTCGCTCTCCACCTCGCACAAGTGCACAAGGCTCCCTACATTGTTCTCGCGTCGTCGTGCACGACGGCAGAGACGTACGGCTGGGCCACCTCCGGGGCCGCCACCGTCGTCCTCGAGGCGGGCCAGAGCGTACAGGCGTACGTGCAGGTGCTGTGCCTGCACGACACCGAGGTGGTCGAGGTCACCCCGTCCCTCCTGCAGACCTCTCGCACGGCTGCGGACTGCATCGCAGAGGGTTGCTAACGTTGTGCGGAGAGGGGGGGGGGGAGGGAGGGAGTGAAGGGGAGAGTATGCGTACTGCCGCTTTCATTAGTCTGTGACGCTGCTCCTGGCGAGAAGTGCATGAGTGAGCGTCACACACACACACACACACACATGCGAAGCGAAAAAAAAAAAAGCGTCGGTACTTCTTCAGTTGAAGGGGGTGGTTTCCTCGTGAGCCTGCGCCGCTGTCCTTTCTCGATCGGGGTTTCTTCACGTACCCCCCGCGGTGACGTGAGTTGCGTTGGCCCTGTGTGGGCTGTGATGTTGGGCAAAGAGCCTCGCACGGACTCTCCCATCAGCCCCCCCCTTCCATCTCCTTTAAACCTTCCCATTCTTCTGTTCCATGATCCTTTGCGTCCATCCTCGTCACACACCAACGTACAAGTACACACACACACACACACACATACACACACCTACTCACAGATACGAACACATACACAAGCCTATCAACCCCCCCTCCTCTCCACCAGCTTGGTCGCACGCGCACGGGGAGGCAGAGCTGATTCCTTGAAGGGAAGCTGCGTACCTTCTCCTACTCCAAGAAGCGCCTCTATTTATTTTTGAACTATCGACCCTTCCCCTCCCCGCTCTCTCAGGTGGGTGTCTTCCGGTAGCGAGGAGGCGCTGCAGGCTTCCATTCCCGGAAGAGTAGACAGACAGCGCGTGTGTTAGCAGACGCCGGCGGTGCTCTGCGTAAGCCGCGGGCACGTGGACGTTGTCGTCTGGGGCCGTGCCACCGCTTGCATCCGTGTTCGGCTGCCTCCTCATCTCCTGTGCGTCCCAAATTTAGGATCACGAGCTTCCTCGACTCTGTTGTGCGCGTCGGTTCTTTCTTCGTCTTCTTCCCCAGCCCCCTCTGCTGTTGTTCAGCACGCACCAACGTTTTTTTGTTTTCTCCTCTCGCGTACGTCACCGCGATGGGGGACGGCATCGTCAACTTTGCCAACGTGGGCTGGGTCCTGGTGCTGGCGGGGGCGTACTACCTCGCCAACAACCTTGACTGCATACCCGAGCAGCACGTGGCGAAGATCCGACTGGCCTGGGGCAAGGTCAAGGACTTCCCGCTGGCCTACATCGCTGTCGTCTCGTTGCTGGTGTTGCGTGTTCTGTACGCGCTGGGCTGGCAGCTGCAGCTGGAGCTCGTGCTCGTCATGGCGGTGTGCAACTATGGCGTGCGGCAGATACGCCGGGCCAAGGGGAGGGCGGCGCAGGAGCTGCGGCGGGAGCTGACGGCGTCACAGAACCCCAGCGCCGTGCTCGGCCCGTACCTGCCGGAGTGGGTGACCTTCCCGAGCGCCAACCGAGTGCAGTGGCTGAACAGCGTGATCAACTCTCTGTGGCCCTCCATCGTCGGCGCGACGGACGTGTCTATCCGCGCGGTGCTCGAGCCGCTGCTGGAGAAGAACAAGCCTTCGTTCCTCTACGGTTTCCGCATCAAAAGCGCGAGCATCGGTAGCACGCCGATGGTGATCAACGGAATGCAGCACCACTCCTACGGCAGCACGGAGACGACGCTGGACGTCAACGTGTCGTGGACGGCCGCGATGGACATCCGTCTGCTGGTGCGCCTGCCCGGGCCCGACGTGGAGGTGATTGTGTCAGACTTCGAAATGAAGATGGTCGTTCGCGTCGTGCTCGGCCCCCACATCCCGCAGTGGCCGTGCTTTGCCAACATGTCCCTCTCCATCGTGAACACCCCCGACCTCGACTTCAACATCAGCGCCGCCAAGATCTCGCTGGACGCCGTGCCTGGTCTCGGCAGCTTTCTGGATAATTTTATCCGTCGCACGCTGGTGGGTATGCTTGCCTACCCCAAGGCACTCACGATCCCGATTGTGAAGGGCTACGAGACGAAGCGCGGCCTTGGCTCCGGTGCACTCGGAACGCTGAAGCTCACCTTTTTGCGCCTCGACAACGTTGCCTCCAAGTACAACAAGTACAAGAAGACACCCTTCTACTGCAAGCTCACGCTGGACGGTACGTCGTCCAAGCGACTCCGCACGGCGTCCTACACGGGCTTCGACACCACAATGAAGGACGTGTTCAGCTTCACCCTGTACGACGACACGGGCACGCTGCACGTGTGGTTCGCCTTCGATGTCGTCGGCTCCGACCTGCATGTCGGCTACTGCGACATCTCCACCAAGGTGCTGATGGAGTCCGATCTCGATGAGATGGAGCTCGTCATGGTGAAGGAGTCAGACGCGTCGCGAAAACGGCGAGCGTCCGTCTTTGTAAAGGCGGAGTTCCTCGCCTTCAACGGGCGCGAGCGCGACGCGGCGATCACCGGCCCGCCACGCGACCCGCCGTCGCGCGTGTCGACGAAGGTCTTCATGGAAGGCGTGAACGCCGGCCACGCGCCAGACGCTCCGCACTCCCGCCTCAGCACACCGCGCTCGAGCATCGGCGGGGGCGCGAGCGGGAACAGCGGCACACTGTTTGTGCACATCGAGCGCGCCAACGACCTCAAGAACAAGGAGATGCTTGGCATCTCGGATCCGTACGTGTTGCTCCGCATCGGCTCCTCGACCTTCAAGACGCCGCACATCAACAACAGCCTCAACCCGGTGTACAACATCGATGGGTCCGTCGAGGTGACGAACTACGAGACGGACCTGCTCCGGGTGCGACTCATCGACAAGAACCTCTCCGCCGACAAGCTCATGGGCGAGCTGCAGATGCCCGTGAGCAAGATTGTGGACTGCAAGGGGCACAAGCTAAGTGGGACGTTCCAGCTGGAGCCGCATGGCACCATCACGTTTACCGCGAGCTTCATGCGCCACTTGTAGCGACCGAGCACCGTTAGCGGATCGGCGAAGGGGCGGGGGGACCGTGTACTACGCAAGTGTGTGCTTTTTGTCTTGAGACGATTGGGTCGTTGTGGTTCTCTTCTTTTTGTTTGTTTGTTTCGCTGCCACTCCGTGTCGACTCGAATCTCACACGTTGTGCCAGTGGGACAATAGTTTGCATACGCGAGCAAGTAACGGCGCACTCGTCGAGTACACGCATGTTCATGGCTTTGTTGATGCTGTGGTTTCTATTTTCCCCCATTCCTTTTCTTTCAATTTCTTTTCCTTCATTGTAGGAGTGTCAGACGACTCCGCCCTTGTCTGTGTGTGTGCTTGTGTGTCTGTGTGTGCGGCTCGCTCTCGTCTGCGTTAGTGTGGCGGCCCCTTCGCTTTTATCGCCGCCTCCCCTCCCCCTCCTCGCGGCGTCTCTTCGTCTCCTGTCCCTCTCTCTCTATCGCCGTGCGTCTTTCGTGGTGGAGAGCACCGAACCTCAAGCTGTCAGAAGATGCTTGGTGTGTGTTATTCAGACACGTGCGGTGACTTCTCGTTCGTATTATTATTGAGTACCATCATCTGAAGGTGTTCTGCTTGGTTCCTCCCCCCCATCTCGTGGCTTCCTTTTTTTTTTCTCCTCTCTCTCCCCACTCGGTCTCCATCTCCCGTCTTCGGCGCTCCTTCTTGGCTCGCTCTTTTGATCGTTGTGTGTGGTGAGAAACCCCGTCGTGCCTGAGCTCCCTCCCCCCTTCGCTCCCCCTTCCTTCCATCTCCGTCCCAATCAACCCCCCCCCCCCCTTCTTCGAGCTTGCAGAAGTTCTGTTCTTTGCCGGTGGCAGTAGGCGCGGTCACAAACGAGATGCCCCGCGCGCGTTCACAGCCGCCCCTCTCCGCCCACCTCATCCCTCCCATGCCGCTGTCCCACCGAAGTCAACGTTCCCATCGCGGACTGCTGCCACCTCCGCGTTGATGCTTGCTCTCATACGTTTTTTTTTTTTGGTGTGTGCAGATCGGTCGCTCCTTGCCAAGCTGTCGCCCGCCTCTCCGTCCTCAAGAAGTGCTCGCCGCTCCTTACGCAGGTGAACAGCTCTCTTTCTCTCTCTTTTTCGCTCTCCCTGTGTGTATTACTGGAGCAGCCTCCCGTCGTTCTTATCTTGTTCTTGCAGTGTTGTTGCCGGAGCGCCAAGCGGTGCTTTCATGTCTCACGGCTCAGAGCCGTGCTGTGGGACATGTCACGGCGTGGCTCTTCACAGTGCTGGCGCAGGTGTCATTGCGCGTGCACGCACAGTGAAGGAGAGGAAGAAAAGGGGAACGGGGAGGGGGAGAGGAGGGAGGGGTCCGGTTGCGTAGGGAATTGAGGGGGAGGGGGGTTTACGAGCGGTGAAGACATTGGGTGTCTGCGCGCGCACACGTACTCGATGACCGACTGTGTGAGCAGTGGTTGCGTTGCACTTTCTCACTCCTTCGGTTTCCTATTCTCCACACACAGACAGACAGACAGGCACACGCAAAGACACACACACGTCCACCGGAGATTTTTGCCGGAGCGCAACGAGGAGAAACTGCGCACTCTGCCAATGCGCTTTTCGGTCGGCCCCTTGCATGCGTATTTGGAATGCCTCAACAGAGCTCAAACAAAACAAACAAAACACGAACAATAACAATGTAAAGATGCTGGTGACTCACCTTGTGTCATGGTGGAGTACCAGCTGTCAGATCCAACAGTGAGACGTGACACAAAAAAACACCGGAGAACCGTGTACGGTGTGCCGCGTGTCGTCACGCACAGCACGATACCCTTCTCGATTCGGTTGACCGGTCCATTAGTGCGTACCCTTCTCCTCCACGACGGCTTGCGTGGGCCTGTCCTCCTCCATCGCCGTTTGTCCTCCGCTTTAACGTCACTCACGCAGCAGATATCGCCGTACACACACACACACACACACACGCATACGCATACGCATACCCGTGTTCATACATCTGCCCATTTTCGCCACACGGCTGTTTTGTTGAGTGTCTGACGTTTGTGCGCCTCCTTCCACCATCAAGAAAAGAAAAACCAAACGGCGACCCTTCACGTGGCGGCCAAAGAAAGCCGCATTCCACTTGTATCATCATCGTCTTCATCAATGGGCAAGAACCCTCCGAAGTGGCTGCCCGGGGATCGGGTGAAGGAAACGATTCTCCTGCAGCGCAAGTCGGTCGAGCAGCTCCGTGCTGACCGCGTGCTGCGCAAGGACAAGCTCCGAGAGCGTCGCGATCGCCACAAGAACAAGCTCGATGCAAAGCGGAAGCGGAAGCTGTCGACCAAGAAGTTTATCACCGCCCAGACAATCCTGAAGCACGCACAGCGCAAGGAGCAACAGGGCCGCACCTTCCAGAAGATCGGCGAGAAGGTAGCCGGCCGCCGCCGGCACGTGAACTTTGCGGAGCTGCGCAAGGAGCTGGCGGCTGGCCCGGTGCGGCTTGTGGTGCGTGCGAAGGGGTCGCAGATCCCGCCCGAGGTGGCAGCCGCCTTTGCCTCGCTGGGGCTGCAGAAGATCTACACGGCCCGCCTGATTAGTCTGAACCCACGCACGGAGAAGCTTGTGGAGCAGCTGACGCCCTTCTCCATTGTTGGGCAGCCAGACAAGGCACAGCTCGAGACGTTGCTGCGCACGCGCGGCTCTCTGTACAACGAGGAGACGCAGACGAAGCGGTTCATCAGTGGCAACCTGCTGCTAGAGCAAGCGCTGGGGCAGTACAATGTGCTCTGCATCGAGGATCTCGTGGAGACGATTGCCTCGCACGGCGAGCACACGGACGCGGTGCTGCGCCACATCGCACCCTTCGACTTCCACCCACCGCGCCAGCTGTTTGTCGAGCGTCACCGCTCGGTGCATCAGAAGCTCGAGATCGTGAACAAGGACTCCTTCGCCGCGTACCTCGCAGCTCAGCTGCAGCTCACCGCCAAGAAGGAGCGCAAGGCGGCGAAGAAGGCCAAGACGCCGATCCCGAAGACCCCGAAGGCGTAACGCTGTGTGTATGTCTCTCTGTGTGTGTGGGCATTGACATTGGCGTGTACGCGCTGGGCGTCTCTCCCTCTCCCTCTGCTTGTGTGCATGTTTTGGGTGCTTGTATGGGTGTGACTTCATTGTAGGCGTGATGGGCTTCGACGAAGCCGGGTTCGTGTAACACGGAAGGACCAGACGGCGGCGTGCTGTCGAGGCCACTTTCTCTTCCTCTTGTTTTTACTTTTCAGTCTTGTTTTACTAAAGTGTGTTAATGCGCAGCCGCAGCCCGCCTGGCTGCCTCGTCCGCTGACACCGCCCTCGCCGCCGCCGCCCCCCTTTATGTCTTCTTAGTCCGTCGCCCCGAGCCGCACACACGCGCACATGCGTGGCGACCATGCCAGAAGAACGAATTGGAGCGTAAAGTGTATGTGTGTGTGTGTGTGTGTGAGTGCGTGCTCGCGCATTTATGGGGCACGCTGAACGGTGGGGGAGAAACTTGCGACGTGTAAAGAAACAGAAAGGGGGAACTACGTAACAACTGCGAACACGCAACGCTACAGTGAAACATAAGAACACAGACACATAAAACAAATGTACATGGCAGTGCCTGCACGCAGCTGAGAGGGCTGTTGACGATCGCGCAGATTGATCAGTCTGCAGATGTGTTGCTCTCTCTGCAGGTGGGAGCGACGGGCGTAAGCGGGGGCGGTGTTTACACGGAGGCGTGCATGTTCTGTGTAGACTGACGTGCAAGTCTGCGGGCCAGCTTCACACGCTGACGCATGTGGGGACGGCTCGACGGGAACTTGCACTGCTTACTGGGGTGTGCCGCGGCTCTCCTCTGGCTTGGTGTGCACTGCACTCTCCAGGCACACACTTGGAGAAGCGAATCGAAGGCGTGATGGACGAGCAAACGGAGGTACACGCACGTTTCTTTGAGACGAAAAACAAACAAACAAACGAACAAAAAAAAAGCGGTGCGACTGATGTCGTCGTAGCCGCCTACGCCATCGCCATCGCCATCGCCATCGCCCCGCCTTCTCGCTTCTCTCTCTTCTTCTCTCTGCGACTGTTGTTTCCATCGGCGGCCTTCACGCGTGGGTTCACACGCACACGTGCCAACACATCCACTCAAACAATAACAGCAATAATAAATTGCCTGTCGTATATATGCGCTCTTTGGGTTATGCCTTGTCCCTGCTTGCGCACTGCAATGCGGTCGCAGACAGCCGTCACTGCCACCCAACACAAACGTAACGCTTCATTGAGTCAGGACTCGCTTTCTCCCCTTGCAGCGCGTGCACAATCGCTTGTGTGTGTGTGTGTGTGTGTGTGTGTCCCTCTCTTTTTTTTTCTTTTGCCGTAGTGGCTCGTGCTTCAGGCGCAAAAACAACAACAGCCGTAACAACCGGTACTACGGAATGTCAGCACTGCCACTTCCATCTTTTTGTGAGGTGCCTTTTATCGAGGCTCCGTCTAGGTGGACTTCTACCGCACACAAGTGCCAGCATACACCGACCCGCTCACCGCCCCCCCCCCCCCCTTCACACACACACACATCACCAGTTCCGCCATGCACAAACACACCTGCATAGCTTTTCCTCTTTATCCTTAGCTCGTTTTTTTCGTTCTCCCGCGCTGAGACGTTGCCTTTAACGCCTCCCTCGACATAATCGCCAAATTTCTGCAGCTTTTGCCTTACCTACATTCCTTTCCCTCCCCCCTCCTCCCTCTCCCGCGTGCACTGGCGTGGAGTCCGTAGCTTTGATTTTCTACAGCCTTTTATCTCTCCTGTCCCCTACCCTCCGTTGTCGCTCCCTCACTTCTTTGCTGAGGAACATTCACGTCCTTCCACTCATCTCTTCCACCACATCGACCTGCGACGTCCCCCCCCTCCCCTCTTCGCTTCATGTCTGTCGAAAGGGGGGGGGGGGCGGCGAACGGCAGTGCACTTTATTGCACTGTGTGTCTTTCATCACGCAAAGAGGAGCTCCGGCCTGCCCCCCCTCCCCCCTCCTTTCTAACTCCCCTCCTCCCTTCTCTGCTGCGTGTGTGTGTGTGCGTGTGTTTCGTATGCCGTCTTTAATGCCGTTCTCTTCTCCTTTCCCCCAGTGCCTTTTTATTTTTATCCCCTCTCTGAGTTTCTCTCCCGCACGTTCATTCCCCGTCCACACCAATCCGCCCCCTCTGCCAACCCCCCCTCTTCGCCCCTCTTCGCCCCTCTAGCCCACCCTCCCTAAGCTCTACTCGAATCAGTTTTCTTTTCTGTGGAGGCAACACGTACGCCATCTGCAGTCACATCTCCCCCCTTTTCTCCCCCTCTCCTCCCCCTCCTTCCACGGACCATCCCCACAAGCACGTACTCGTAAAACGCCAAGAAGCAACTTCACCTCTCTTTTTTTTTTCTTTTCCGTGTGTAGAGAAACGAAGAACCAAGTACACAAAATTCGCGTCACTACCACTTCCACACAGACACACACGGAGACACAGACACACACGTACATACATCCGCATCAACGCACGTTAGCCCCGAGTCCCCCCTTTGCACCCAACACACTCCATCGATCCTTCCTCCGCTCTCATCTACCACCGTATTCTTGTTGTCCCCCCCCTCCCCCCCCAAACCCCCTACCTCCTTCCATACACAAGGATGATGTCGGCCAACCCCATGCAGACCCGCTTCGGGTGCTACATCGGCAACATCGATCGTTCCGTCACGATCGACATGCTCAAACAGGTCTTCTGTCAGTGCGGCACTATTCTTGACTGCTCGCTGAACGGACGCGAGGGCGATCCCTACCGCTTCGGCTTCATCGACTTCGCCAGCGAGGATGACCGCTCCCGCGCTCTCAAGTACAACGGCTTCACGCTCGTGGGCCGCAAGCTGAAGGTTGGCGTGAGTAAGGGCAACGCGAACCGCAACGATCACGCGGCAGGCGGTATGGGCGGCAATGGCATGGGTGGCGGCCGCATGGGGCCACGCTACGGGAGCGGCGGCGGCGGCATGGGCTACAACGCGATGCCGGCGACGGATGCCAGTGGACTGGCCCCGCAGCAACTCATGGAGGCGCGCCTGCTGCTCCAGTTCCTGCAGGAGGGCAAGCTGGACCCCCGCCAGCTCTCCCCCGCACAGCAGCAGCTGCTCATCGTCTGCCTTGGCGGCGCCAACGCCGCGGCTGCGGGCGGCGGCAGCGGCGGCAACGGCGGTGGCATGGGCAGCACCGGTAACAGCGGCAGCACCACGCCAACACCGGCCCAGCCGTCTTCGATGATGGGCGACGCGGCTATGTTTGGTCAGATGAGCGGCCCGCAGGGGATGCACATGCCGATGGCGGCGCCGGGAATGATGAACGCGATGGGCGGCGACGCGTTCGGCATGATGCCGCCTCACCCCCAGCAGCAGATGCCGCTGCAGCAACAGCAGCCGCAGTGGGGGCCAGGGATGCCGGTGCAGAACCCCACGGTCAACGCCTACGCGGCCATGATGCCCGGCGGTGCGGCACCGCTGTCACAGTCCCCCATGTCGATCCCACCGCCGTCGTTGCCCTCCCCGCAGCCGCAGCCGTCCAGTGGCGCAGGCGGCGCTGCTGTTACGCAGGGCTCTTACAACCGCAACACGCCGTCGTCCGCGGAGACGATGCGGCTGCGTGAGAAGCAGCGGGAGCAGTTCTTTGCTGTGGTGCGCCGCGAGACGGAGAAGTACGAGCGCAAGACGCGGAACGGCGGGGACCGCAGCGGGGACAGCTCCGCCTCCGACGACGACGATGCCGATCGCAAGCCAGTGAAGAAGTCCAAGAAGGAGTCATCGAAGTAGTCCTGTGCGTGGCTGTGTGTGGGCGTCTGCACACCGCACACCTCTTTCTTTCCGCTCCCTTCTCCCTTCCTCCTCCCTCGCCGCAATCTCCTCCCCGCCTCCCTCCCTGTGCGGTTCTCATGCCCCATCGACCTGGTGGACAAGGGCGCGACTCCAGCGTCAAGGCCGGCAGTCGAGGACAGGAGGAGGTTGCCACTGACAGAGGAAGAGCTCAGCGAGAAAGGAAGAGTCACCTGTAAGGACACGTGTTGGAGACTTCGCATCGCTGCCTTCGTCTCCGATGGAAGGGGGGAGCCACTTCTTCTCCCTCTGTGTGTCTGTGGTTGCTTGCGTTGGGGCGTCCCGTCTGTTGTGCTTTCGGATCTGGCGTCTGTCCAGAAGGCGTCGTGTGTTACACCACTCGGTGCATACGGTTGTTTGTGTGTGTGTGTGTGTCTGTGTGTGTCTGTCTGTGTGGCCACAGCAGCGTCGCGGGTCTCTCCGTTCATGGCTCGATACACACGGGGCTCTCGCTTCTTGGATTGCCGCGTGGCATCCGCGAGCACGTCCAGGGGACATGCGGAAAGGCGAGATAAGAGCCATGATTAACAAAGAGCCCCTTTCGTCTTGCGACCAGGGGGCCTGAACACGGCCAACGGCACCACGGCGCTGTGATGAAGGAAGGTTGGCGGTGCGGGCGAGGGGGGGGGGTAGGCGAGGTGAGGAGGACTGTGTGGTCTCTCTCTGATCTCGCTCTTGTTGGCTGTCGTGGTCGTTTTTTTTTCTTCTTGGAGGCGGGGCGTGTGAGGTCTGTGCCGACCCTCTCATCCCTCTCTACCCTCCACGACCTGACCACATGGTCTCCTTTTCCCCGGCACGTGTGTCGCTGCGCGCGTGTGGCGGTATGTGAGAGTGCTGTATTACATTGTTCACGATGTTGGACGTAACAGAGAGGCAAAATGAAAGAAAAAAAAATTAGACAGACAACAACTATGACGACAACGGCACAGCCCACTGCGTGCGGATGGTGCCCTGGCGAACAAAAGGTGGCACACCGAAGGATTTGCACCGGGCTGATGTAGAACACTCGGCATGGGACATGAAAGGACGTGTGTGCAGGATGGCCGTGAAGAGCGGTTCGCTCTCTCTTCCTCTCTGTCCTAGCCACCTTCTGTGCCAACGTCACTGGCGCACATCTCCTCTTGTGCGCGGACGGTGGTCTCGATAGAGACCCAAGCTGGCGGTGTCCTCTCCGTAGCCTTGAAGTAGGTGCGTGCAAGACAAGTTGCGACACCGTGAAGTGGACGTCAAGACACCCCTCCTCCGGCCACTCTTATGCTGAAGCCTTCTTGTACAAGCTCACGCCCTCCTCGCTGGTCGGCATGTGAAATACTGTCCATTTATTTGTCTGTCTTCACCGCCATCAACTAAACACCACCACCACCCTCCTCACCTCCACACGTAAACACAAACACACTTACACAACTACACACACCTGTTCCTTCCCCACACTACGCGCCATCCCCTCGCTCGCTGTCTTCTGCTTAGGTGTCATCCTCAGCTCTCTCGCTCTCTTTATCTCTCTTTATCTCCCGCCTCTGCCCCCCTCACACAATCCGTTCTACCTCGTGCTCCACAGTGACGCCGGCCGCGGTGCACGCTTCGCTGTTGTTGCTCTTTTGCCTGCCCTCCTCCACTCCATCAGCCCGCTCGCTCTTGTTTTTTTTGTGTTTTTCCCCCTCCTTCCTTTGCGGTGTGTGTCTTGATCAAGTGGCCACGAGCCCTTTCTGTTGTGTTGACGTCTGAATTCATTGTGTCGGCACCGCCTCGCTCGCTCACTTTTTTTTAGGCGACGCATCTCTCACAGAGCGAGTGATCCACACACACGCACAAACACACCTGTAAAAAAAAAAAAAAGATAGTAAGAGACGACAAGGTCAGCCGCACTGTCGCATCCCCTACGGGTGTCTGGTGGCTTGTCCTGTTTGCATTCACTGTGAGTCGTGCTGTACATTGATTGGCCTCTTCTCTTTCTTTTCTTTTGTCTGGGACGCTGAACGCTCTTGTCTCCCTTAGACCTCCCCCTACTCCCCCCCCCCTACACACGCACGCGTAATGGCGAAGGTTGGTGAGGGCGACCCGCGCTGGATCGTCAGCGAGCGCACGGACGGTGCGAACGTGAACTCGTGGCATTGGCAGGAGCGTGACCTCTCGCAGCACACCCACGACAAGCTCAAGTCGATCTTCGCCGAGCACGCCATTCCCGTCCCGGCTGCGAAGGCGAAGGCAATCGAGTACCTCAAGATCGAGGATGTCAGCGAGATCACGGGTGACGTGACGGTGGCGCAGCGCAAGGGGAAGATGATGTGCTACTTCGAGCTGAAGATGACGCTGCGGTGGGTCGGGAAGATGGCGGGCGGCGATCAAATGATACGCGGCAAGCTCGAGGTGCCCGAGGTGGACCACGACGAGTTCAAGAACGACTACGATATCCCCGTCACGTGCCAGGAGAACAACGCCGACGCGCAGACGCTCGAGACGATTGTGCGGGCGGCGGGGCGCAGCACGGTGCGCCAGGAGATCGCGAAGTTCTTCGACGCCGTCTTTGAGGAGTACCAGATTGGTAAGCAGCTCAAGAGCGGGGCCTCGATGCCACCACCACCGCCGCACCAGCAACCGACCGCGCCAGCTGCCTCGAACGCGTCCGCCAAGAAGCCTGCCGCGGCCGCCAAGTCCGGCAGCAGCAGCAGTGGCGACAGCGGCGACACGTCCTTCTCGTGGAAAATGCGCTGGAACGTGCCTGTGGCCGAGCTGTACGCCGTGCTGACGGACCCGAGCCGCGCCAGCGTCTACACGCGCAGCCCGGCCGTGATGGACGTCAAGGCTGGTGGGCAGTTCAGCTTCCTCGGTGGCGTCATCAGCGGCTACTACGTGGATGTGCAGGCGCCGACGCTCATCAAGCAGCAGTGGCGGCTGGGCAGCTGGCCCGTTGGCGTGCACAGCTCCGTTGTCCTGCAGCTCGTGAAGGAGGAGCCGTGCGTGACGACGCTGGAGTTTGCGCAGTCTGGCATCCCGGCTGGGCAGCTGAGGAGCGTGCAGGAGGGCTGGCGGGCGAACTTCTTCGATGCCATCAAGGCTGTCTTTGGGTTCTCGCTCGAGTACCTGTAATGACCCGTGTGCGCCGCCAACGGGGAGGTCTTGTCGCGCGGCCCCTTTTCATCCCTTGTCTCTCTCTCTCACTCACTCTCTGCCGCGCACACACACGCACGTGGCCATCAGTTAAGACACGGTCCGCAGCTGCCCCCCCTTCCCCCCTCCCCCAGCACACACATACTCGGAGCGCGACTCACGTGCTGTAAGCGTTGGTGGGCATCGTTTCTATGTGTTCGAGAGGGAGCGAGGGGTCGAGGGGGGGGGGAGGGGCTAGAGGAGGACGGCCTTGTCAGTGGATGCGCAGGTGGTGCAATGCCGTCTGCGACGGAAGACGTGAGGAAGAAGGAGAGCGTAAGAAAGACACATGCCCAGTCGTAGCAGTTCATGAAGCTGCTTGCGAAGGCGTGAAGGGGGGGGGGCGCAGGGGGCGAACACGACGAGCCACACGAAGCTAATGACTGCGAATTGGAGTGAGCGGGCGAGGAGGAGCAGTTGGGGGTGTGTGTGTGTGTGTGCGGCTGTGGCTGGAGGGGACACTGTTCTCTTGACAACGTTGGAGAGGTTGTAGGCCACTGTTGATTTAAGTGTTCGAGTGTGTGTGGGTCGGTGGTTGTCTTGCAGTGCACTGAGAGTACCAAGCTACCAGAAGACGCTAAGCTTGCGTGGCGCGGTGTGGGTGCGTCCTTCGTGAAGCATTGCTCGCGACCTCACACCGGATATAACCACCACCACCACCACCGCCGCCGCCGCCACCTTGACTCCTCTCGGCTCAGCGGAGAAAGAGGCCATCTGATTGCATGAGATGGCTAACCCCTCGCGTGCGGTACACATGTTACGGCGTAGCTCTTTACGGCCGATGTTTCCTCGCTCCCCCCTCCCCAGGGTGATCTGTGTGAGGATGGGCCGCACTGCGCCGTCACGAGGGCATGCGACGTGGGTGCCGCATACGCACACGCCTTTCCTTTCTTCCCTTTTTTTGAGCCGACGAGGCGTCTTTTTCCCCTCTCCCCTCCACCCGCTCCGCCATGTCTCTCGCTGTCGAAGCGTCTCGTCCTTGAGCGATACGCAACTATCTCCTTCGACGTCTCGGGCCTCCTTCTCTGCCTCCTTCTGCGCCTTTGCGTATTTTGCTCGTTATGTAAGTGCCCGCGCACCGGCGGGTCAATGTATGTGTGTGTGTGTGAGTGTGTGTGTCTGTCTGCGCCTTCCACGCCACTGCAGTGTACACCAGCACGCATCTCTATGTCGTCCCTCCCCCCTCGCCTCTCCGTCGCAGCCCCGCTTGTGTCTCCTTCCAACCACGGAGAGTAAAAAAAAATTGAAGAAAGAAAGAAAGAAAACGCAACACAGAGGAGGAGGAGTGAAGTGGTGCAGGACTTTCGTTTTTAAGAACTTGGAACTGGCGCTCGAGCAAGACAGGAGTGTGCTGGAGCACGTCAGGGTCGAGCGCAGCCAGGGGGGGCACTCTATGTTCTTGACGCCGCACCGCGCACCCGTTTACCTTCCCCTCTCGCTGTCCTTTTCCCTTTTTTTGTTTTTGCCGAGCCCGAGTGCACTGCAGGGCAGCGCTGAAGGTGTGTGCATGCCTGTAAAGTCAAAGGGTGTGCACGCTGCATCTGACGGCCCACTTCGTATGCGTGTGTGTGTGTGTGTATGTGGGTGCTCCTGTCTTCACCTTTTGCGTGCTCAACCCCCCCCCCCTTCCTCCTGCCCCTGTCATCACCATCCATTTTGTCCCTCCCTCGCTCCCCTGCCTTCCCCCCCGCACACACACTCGTTGCTGGCTCCGTCAAACGTCTCCCCGCGTCCCTCTCACATGCAAAACCCCCGTCCATCTCACTTCCGCTGCATGACCCTCACCGCACATCCTCAGCATCTCGTTCTGTTTCCACCACGGACACGCCCGCCTTGTTTCCCTCCTTCGTGACTGTCTCTCTTTTTTTTTTTTGCATCGAACTCTCCTTTCAAGCAGGCAGCCGCCAACCAACCCAATACCCGCACACACACACACACATCTCCATCTCTCCCCTCCGCCTTTTTTTTTGGCCGTCCTGATGTCGTCTGACAAGAAGATTGTTGTGGTCGGAGCTGGTCCGACCGGCCTCGGCGCAGCGATCCGCCTCGAGGAGCTGAAGCACGCCAACTACCACGTGTACGATGCCAGCGAGACCCCTGGCGGCCTCGCGCGCAGTGTTATGGATGAGAACGGCTTCCTCTGGGACATGGGCGCCCACGTCATCTTCTCCCACTACGCGTACTTCGACGACCTCATGGACCTCGCCATCTCGGACTGGAACAAGCTGGAGCGGGAGTCGTGGGTGCGCTGCTGCGGTGCGTGGGTGCCCTACCCGTTCCAGAACAACATCCACCGACTGCCCCCCGCGGAGCGCGACGCGTGCCTGAAGGGCGTCGAGGATGCCGAGGCGGCCCGCGCGGCGGGAGTGCACAAGGAAAAGCCGAAGAACTTCGCCGAGTACGTGACGCGGCAGTTTGGCGAGGGCATCGCCGAGGTGTTTATGCGTCCGTACAACTTCAAGGTCTGGGCTGTCCCGCTGCACGTGATGAGCACCGAGTGGGTCGGCGAGCGCGTGGCCAGCGTTAATGTGGAGCGCATCAAGGAGAACATCAAGCTGAACCGCGACGACGTCGGCTGGGGCCCGAACGCGACTTTCCGCTTCCCCAACCACGGTGGCACCGGCGCCATCTACAAGGGCGTGTGGAGTTTGATCCCGGAGGAGCGCAAGACCCTTGGTGCGCGTGTGGCGAAGGTGAACCCTTTCAGGAAGGAGGTGACAATGGTCAACGGCTCTACCGTTTCCTATGACGCCCTCATTTCCACGATGCCCTTCGACGACCTTCTGCGCGCCGTCGCGAATGGCATCGAGGAAGAGACGACAGCCAACCCCGCCGCCACGCCTGCGCTGCAGCCGCAGCGGCTGCGCGAGATCGCGGATGCGATGGTGTACAGCTCCACCCACATCATTGGGATCGGCATCAAGGGCTCCCCGCCGGACGAGATGAAGACGGCGTGCTGGATGTACTTCCCCGGCGATGGCATCCCGTTCTACCGCGCGACGATCTTCTCCCGCTACTCCGACACCAACGCGCCGCCCGGGACGTGGAGCATCATGCTTGAGGTGAGCCAGAACGCTGCGTACAAGGCGGTTAAGGTTGATACGCTCATCGAGGACTGCCTCGCCGGTCTGCGCGTCGCGCAGCTTCTGAAGGAGGACGACGTCATCTTGTCCCGCTTCCACCACATGGAGAAGAAGGGCTACCCGATCCCGTTTGTGGGCCGCAACGAGCTGCTCGAAGAGGCGCAGCCCATCCTTCGTGACGCGTACAGCATCTACTCCCGCGGCCGCTTCGGGGCATGGCGCTACGAGGTGGCCAACCAAGACCACTCGGTGATGCAGGGCGTGGAGGCCGTCGGGCACATCCTGTGTGGCACGCCGGAGATCACTGTCGTGGACCCCGAGACGGTGAACACGCGTCGCAACACGGAGCGGTGCACGCTGACGAAGCCGGCCTCGGCGTGAGCCACCCGCGGTGATGTGGTAGAACGTCGTGCCGGAGACGCGGCAAGGTGAAGCGAGGGGAGGGGAGGGAGGCGGGGGGAGGTTACAGCCAGCCGGGAGCGGGAGGGGCAGGGGAGGGCAGGGACGGCTCTAGTGGAGTTGCCAGACTAGGTCGATATAGTTGGCTGACAGACACCCGCACAGGTACACGTGCACACACACACACCCAGATACATACATATATATATATATATATATGTCCACGTAGAAACGCACTGGGTGTTGCAGCCTTCAGGCGTTATCGTTTTTTTGTTTTTTTTTCTGTCTTTGTGTGCTGCGGGCCCTCACTTTTTTCCTCTCTCGTTCTCTCCTTCATGCGTAGCCTACACACCCTCCGACCCACCTACACGCACACACGCACCCACGGACGCCAGATGGTGAGAAGAGGAGGGGAGCATTTATTCGATCTCTCGCTGCGTCCTTGTAGGTGCCCGATCACTTCTACCCCCCCCCTTCCCCTCCCCCCAACACGTCTCTATGGGCGGCACCTGCGTGCGTATTAGCTTCGTGTCTTTGTGCACGAGGGCTCACGGAATCGCTTTGCTGTCTTTGTTCTAGGTGGAGTTGTGTCTCCCCCCTGCCTCACGACTTTGCTTCTCGATCCCCCCTGTCTCGCTCTTTTTTCTGTTTTTCCCCACTCTCATGGCCGGCCACCGTCTCTGGCGCGGCGTGTAGTCAAGGCACTGTACGTGCTCTCGCTCTCTAGTTCTTCCCTGTCGCGGTGCATTCATGACGCTGGTGTTGTACGCTGGGGTGTGTGGGACTGCCCACAAGGAGCTACACACGCAAAAGAGGAAAAAAAAAGGAATAGAAAAGATCATCAAAAACGAGAGAAGAAAAACTCCGCAGTGCGTGTGACGCCACGGAGCCACGTGTTTCACACCGCACCTAATCGATTTCCCGACTTCGCGGCCTTCTCTCCCTCGTCCTCCAGCGTTTCTTGCGTTGCGTTGTGTGTGCTCTCGCTCCTCCCCCTCCCCTTCCCCCCTCCCCTCCCCCTCCCCCTCCCTCGCTCTCTCTGGGTGTGTGTGTGTGTGTGGGTACGTGTGGGTTGTCGTATTCATCTTTCATCATCATCACCATTGTCCTCCTCCTCCTCCCCCCCCCCGTCTCCCCGTCTCCCCGTCTCCTCACCGCCCCGTCCTCGCCTTGGATTTTCTCCTCCCACCGAGCACGGAATTCTTTTCTGTGCCATCACGAAAGACTCAACGAAAGACATTCAATAAGAGCAGTGCTGAATTCTCAGCTGATGAGCAAGCAGACGCCTTCTATTTTGTTTTTCTTTTCTTTTTCCTCGCCGTTCCCTCTGTCTCGTTTCCGATCAGCGCTGGAGACTCAACAATCTGATGAACGAAACGAACAAACAACAAAAAAAGTAAGGGATCCAACACAGCATGGGCAGAGTTGATTCGATCAAGCGACCTACACGCGTTCGATGCGTAAGAAGAGAACCCACCGGTGGTGTCTGTCACGCGAAGGAGAACACACTGCGTCAGAGGGCAGGGGGAGAGGTTCCGACGGAGGCACCGGCGTGGTATTTGCGTGTGCTCCCACGGGAGGCGTCGATGATGGTGGGGCTTCGGTGTGCCCCTGCCGTGGTGCCTCTTGTCTCCAACACAAGAAAACAAAAGAGCCGGCACTCGACGCACCCTGTCAACCGCTCTCCCTTCTCTTTATCCTCAGGGAGGTGCGTGGGGGAAGGGTGGGGGAGGCCTTGTAAGGATGCAGGCGGAAAGCCTCTACGCTCTCCTGCCTCCACACACTTCTTTCACGTGTGTACGCTTCTGTACCCGTTTGTGGTTCTCGAACCGGTCGTGTGCGCACAACTCTCCACTACATCACACATCAGCGGCGCGTTTTTTTCCACTCCCCCCCTCCGCTCTGCCAAAAAAACACAAGACCAGCCTGCACTCTCGTCTAGGGTCACGCTCCGCCCGTCCTTGTCTGTCCGCCTTCCTCTGTACCCCGTCTGACGCTCCGTTTTCTAACCGTCCTCCCCCCCCTGGAGAAGCACGGAGCCTGCACCAGCCCCACCACATACGCAGAGTCGGAGGTGCACCTCCACCCCCCCTCCCCCCTCCCCCCTCCCCCCTCCCCCCTCCCCCTCTCGTGTCTTCACGCGCCGGCGCTTGACGCCACCACAGCAGCTCTTTCACACCTCTGCTCCCCTCAGCACCACGACCCCAGATCCCTCCTCGTTCCCTCGTCCGACTCCTTCCGCTCCCCCCCCCCCCCCCCCCCCCTCTGCTCCTTCCCGATGCCACCGATGCCCTCCGCAGCCGAGGGCGGGCAGCAGCGCCGCCGCACCGTGCCGCCGAGCACCGCCGATTCGGTGGCCCTCTTCCTGCCGTGCGAAGGCTGACGGAAAAAGCGACTGCGCGAGATTTTCTCCGCCTACGGCAACACCACCTCCTCGATGGTGATGCGCGACATCCACAACGGCCAGAGCCTCGGCACGGCGTTTGTGCGGTACGCGACGCACGAGGAGGCGCTGCGTGCACATCCATCCACACCTTCTTCAGGCTCCAGAGTCCCGTGCTGCCTGGCCTCCCCCGAGGCGGCCCCGCTTCTGGAGTTCATCGGCAGGTCTTTCGCACCTGGAGCACCACTCGGTGGTGGACGGTAGGCTTCAGGGGCGACACGTGCGGCGGCAACGCCTTCCTGCGCTCCCCGGAGCCACCTGCGACGCCGTCGCATCAGAGCAGCTTTGCTTGCCGCCACAAGGCGTACAACCCCCTGCGCACGTCCGCAGGCCTCGCCCTGCAGTGTTCACGGTGAAGCGCATGTCGGGGAGGGGAGGGGGGGGGGGAAGATGGTACACCAAGGATGAGAAGGACAGAGAGTGGCAAGAGAAAACCAATCGAAGCACGGGGGGGGGTGCGGGGGAACGTGTCAATGCGCACGGCTTACGTAGCACCACCGCACGGATCATCTTTCTCCCTTTGTTCTCTGTCCCGCGCCACCCTCCCGGTATTGCTCTCTCTCTCTCTGTGGCAGGGCCCGCCGACCGATGCACCGCTGCTCCTCCTTGGTGATGCTCATGTGCGCTCCCTTACCTCCCTCCTTTCCACCTCCGTCACCTCCTTCTGTCTTGCGCTGCTTGACTCGTGCACCTTCTTTGGCTGTCCTCCCATGGAGGCTTGCACTCGAGACGATTTACAGGGCTGCCTGTACGGGGGAGGTGTCAGGGAGGGGGGGGGGTGGGGGGGGTAGCAGATTCGTTTGTCTGTGTCTCTGTGCTTATGTAGGGCACAGCAGGCATGACATCTGCCCCCTCCCTCCCTCCCCCCTCCCCTTCACCCCCACAATCCTGACTCTTGGTATCTTCACTTCGACACGACCTATTTCTTGGAGAAGTCATGCATGCGCCGCTTCTCTTCCCCCCTCGGTTTCGCACCCTTCTCTTTGTTATCCAGCTCTGCCGTCGCGCATTCAAGCTGTCCTGCGTGCTGCACGTGCGTGTGTGCACGGCATCTCTCCTTCTCCTGTCCTCTGTTCTTTCTTCCCCCCTCCTCCCCCCCACCCCCACCCATGCTCGCCTCCAACGTTCCGCGGCGTGCGAGGCAAAGTCAGCTACATCCAAAGTTGAGTGACACTACCAGATGTGCGGGCAGTGCTCACCGATCCATTTTTCCGTCCTCCTCTTCGTGTCCTCTTACGGCCGGGGACGTGTCTTGTGACCTTACCTGTGCCTCAACACACACAAAGAAAAAAAATCCTCGCTGGTAGGTGGTAAGCCCATCATGCATTTCCACGGAGGGTGGGACATATTTTTTCAGGGGCTGGGTGAAGTATTTAATCTACGCCCGCACGTGTGTGTGTGTGTGTGTGTGTGTGTGTGTGTGTGCGTGTGTGTGCGCTGCTCTTGCGGCACCTATCCGCCCCCTCTTCACCCGCCACCCGTGCCACTGTGTCTGTTGCCTCTCCTCGTCGCGGGTCGCCGGCCTCACCGCTCCACGCGCGTGGAGCCTTGCGAGCTTGGCACTTGTCTCGAGCCCCGAGAGACCCCCTCTCCGTTCAACTCTGTGCGCTTCGCTCTCTCCTCCTCCTCTTCCCCCTCATTCCTCTTATCCCCCTCATCCCCCCACCCTCCTGCACATCCGGATCGGCCAGCGCCCACGACACCGTCACCAGGGTTCCTCCCACTGTGTGACGCCCGCCGTCTCTCCTTCTCCATCTCTCTCTCCCTCTGACCTTATTCTTCTTCTCACCCCCCGCGTCTTAATCAATGGAAGCCACGAAGGCCATGCACTCCTATTCGCCGAGCAGCACGAACCTCTTCGTGCGTTACCTGCCGCACGAGGTGGACGACAACCGACTGCGCGAGATTTTCTCCGCCTACGGCAACATCACCTCCTCGATGGTGATGCGCGACATCCACAACGGCCAGAGCCTCGGCACGGCGTTTGTGCGGTACGCGACGCACGAGGAGGCGCTGCGTGCCCTGCAGAATGCCCACGGCCTGCCAATGGCGGGGAAAACGATTGCCGTGCAGTGGGCGAGGCAGCAGCACGACGGCACACCCGCCGGCCAGGACCGGCTGAAGATGAACAAGCTGTTCCTGCGCAACGTGCCGGAGGGGGTGACGGAAGACGAGATCGTCGATCTGGTGCGCACGCACGGGCCTGTGGTCAAGGTGACCGTGCACAACGACACGGCTCCGGTGACCGACCCTTCCGCGCGCCGCCGCATCGCTTTCATCACGTTCAGCGAGCCCGGTGCGGCGGATGCGGCACTGCGTGCGATCCACAACACGTGCGCCTTCTTCAGCTGCCGCGGCATCCCGCTGATGTGCAAGCTGTCAGAGGACTACGCGCACAAGAACCGAACCCCGCGTACGCCGCACACACCCCACACACCACTCGGTGCCCCCACGCCGCATGCCGTGCTCAGCCCCCACTCCCCACCGTACGCGTTGACCCAGAGCAGGGGGAACTGCACGTACTCGAACTCCCCTACGCCGCGCTCCGACCACCACAACGCCCCCGTCGTTGCGATTCGCACTGGCGCGGCCGACGGAGCTGGATACGCGAAAGTGGGCACGCCCCGCGTGATTGATACCCCGCGCAGCGTGGGCAGCGTCTCTGCAGGCCGCACCAACCAAACGCCGCGCACTCTGAACGTGGTGGAAGTGCGCAGCGTGCAACACAGCCCACGGCTGGACACGGCGGACTCCAGCTTCGACACTCCACTGGTGCGCACGCGGGAACAGATCGCTATGCCGACGACGATCACCGCGCCAGATAGCGGACTCACTGTCACGGTGCGCCACCGCCCCAACGTGCGCAAGTTGGCAAAGCAGCTGTGAGGGCTGCTGCTGCTGCTGCGCGCTGATTCCGTTCTTTTTGGGGGTGGCTGCTGTGCGTGCTCTGTTCGCTTGTCGTTGTTCTTCCTTTCTGGAGTGACCCGACCACAGGGGGGATGGGCCCCCAGGTAAACGGGCGACTGTCCCCCCATCACCGTCTTTCTTCTCCCACCTTTGCCGTCTTTTGTGTGTGTGCTTCTTGCTGATGTTGTTGTGCGACCGCGGTGATGCGTTTTCCTCTCACGTGATCTCGTTTTTTTTTTTTCGGCTGTTGTGCCTCACGTGACGAGTGACTTTGCATTTCTCCCTCCCTATCTCCCTATCTATCTCTCTCTATCTCTTTGTAGTGGTGTGTGTGTGCACCGCTGCAGCACTTCCCCTCTTCCCTCTTCTCTTTTCTCTCCCCTCCCCTCAACCGGCTGTGTGTCTCTTCTTTTTCTTTTTTTCTTTTTCTTACTGCTTTCAATAATCAACAAGCGCCAGCGCAACTGGACGATCCTCTGAGCCACGATAGGAGGGCTTGGGGCTGGAGGTTGTATAAGTGCCTGTGTTTTTTTTTTTGAGAGGGCGTTGATGCACTTCTACAACAGCCATGCTCGGATGTCTGCGTTGTCTCTCTTTTTGTTTATATATCGTGTCTGCCGCTGCTGTGTGTGCATCGCATCTTTTTCTTCTCCCGTCTTCTCTGGAGCGCGTGCACTGGTAGGCATATGTGTGCGCTTGTGCGTGCAGGCGCGTATATGTATGTGTGTGTGTGCGTGTGTGTTTCTCTGGCAACGGGTCTGCGAGTGCGCCTCAGTCGAGCAACCGAGTCATCATGTTTTCGTTGTTCGTTTACAGTCAGCTGTTGGCGCATTATTCTCTCTCTCTCTCTGGTCGATTTTTTGAGTGTCGGGTGCGTGCGTACGAAATTGTCTATGGATGTGTGTGCGTGTGTGTGTGTGTGTCTTTCTCTGCGATGCGCCTCAGCTTGACTTGCCTTTTCGCCATCCCTCACCCTCTTCCATCCTCTTTTTTTGTTGTTGTTGTTGGTGACGAGTGCGTGTCCTTGAACTGGCGCGAAATCCGCGTTTCCTTTCTCCTCCACCTTCGCCCCCCCTCCCACCCTCTCCCCGTCCTCCCCGGATCTCCTCGTGATGGCATTGACCCTCCCTCCCCCCTCCCCAATGTTCCTCGTCCCCCGTTATGTCTCTCTGCCCTGTATGGCGTAAGTAGCGCGCTCTGCTCTCCCCCCTTCGTTGTTGCTTCCGACCCAGGCCTGCCATCGACCATTTTTGTTTTCTTCTTCGTCTCAGATTTCTCAGATTTCTCCGTCTCGTGCGTGTTTCTTTCGTTCTCCTTTTTTTTTTTCTCTCTCCCCCCACCCTCCTCCTTCGCCGTTCCTTACACTGTCGTATGTGTGTCGGTGTGTGTGTGTGTGTGTTGTGTGTATTGTGTGTGTTGTGTGTGTGTTGTGTGTGTGTGTTGTGTGTGTGTGTGTTGTGTGTGTGTGTGTGTGTCGGTGTGTGTGTTGTGTGTATTGTGTGTGTTGTGTGTGTGTCTGTGTGTGTGTGTGTTGTGTGTGTGTCGGTGTGTGTGTTGTGTGTGTTGTACCTGCGATTCTCTCGCTGGTGTGTCCCCTCGTTCTCCATCCTCACCTTTCTGTGATCGCGGCAGTGGTTGGCCTCTGTCTGTGTGTCGTGTGTGTGTCGTGTCCGTCAGAGTCTGGCGTTTATGCGTTCGCACTGTGCCGTCTCTCTGGCCTGTGAACTCTTCTCTCGGACTTCTCTGACTTCCCGCTGAGACCCTTCCTTTTCATTTTTTCTTTTGCTCTCCTCTCCATGCCTTTCCCTGTCTTCTTAGTTACCATTTTTCGCTTCTATTTAGCTGTCAACGCACACGGTGCACGCAGGGCCGCTTCACTTCCCCCCCCTCCCTTCCTCCTCGATCAAACGCCCCATCCCCCTCCCCCGCATCCTCTTGCTAGGCTGTCTCTCTGCCTATCCGGGTACTGTATCCCCCCCATTTGTGAACGCCATCTCAGGTTCGAACTCGCTTTCCTTTTTCTTTTTATATTTTCGTCCTCCTCCCCCCCCCCCCACCCACCCACCCATGCATAACGTCACATAATCCACAACAGAATTGATGGTCCTCAGCACGCCTTTTAATGTTGTGATGCTCAAGCAGTGCTGGGGGACAAGGAAGTGCATGTGCGGTGACGTCTGTGCAGGTTCTCAGCAAAGCGGTGCGTCGATCGAAGCACCGGCTGTGAGCCCCGGTGGCTGAGTTAGGATCACACGCGAGGTGAAGCACTCATCGCTGCGGAAGAGAAAGAGAGCGAGAGGCGTGAGGGGCAAGATGCTCTGAGCACCGAGAAGTTTCCTGTGTGTGTGTGTGTCTGTGTCTGTGTGTGTGTCTGTGTGGGCCCACTGGCTGGCCCCCCCGCATCACCGCACCCCCCCTCCTCCGCGCAAGTCAGACTCTGCTCCTCTCTGTTTCAAGTCACGTCAGCCACCCCGCTCTCACATCTCTCCACAACTACCTGCTTCGCGTGTATCTGTCTCTGTGTGTGTGTGTGTCCTCCGTTGAGTGCGCGTAACGCATCTCTCTCTCTCTTTGTTCGTTTCAAAATTGTGTTCCCTCTATCTTGGCCCGCCTCCCGTCCCTCCCCCCCTCCCTCCCCTCCCCCCCTTGGTTTACCGAAGCGCTTTGTCCAGCCGCGGCTTTGCTCCTCGCACCAGAGCTGGACCATCCACTACCGTGCTGCATGTTGTGACGTCCCCTCCCTCCCCTCTCTGTCATTGTCCTGCTCTCCTTCTTCCCGTCTATACGTGCATGGATTTCTTCTTGTTCTTCTTCTTGCCTTGCCCAGCCCATTGCTGTGCTGTGTCACCCCGAGCCTACGTGTTAGGCTACGGTGCACGCCGTCGATGTGGCGAGTGCCCCCCCCCTTTGCCAACTCACCAAACATGGCCTTCCCCCTCCCCTCGGTGGGGCCACGTCTCTGTCTCTCTCTCTCTCTCTGTCGGTCGTGTTTCCTTTTTTTTTTCTTTATTTCGTTCAGTTTCTGCTTCTTCGTGTGTCTTTGCCGCTACCCTCGCCGTTTTTTTTAGGACCCCCCCTGCCTGGGGCTTTTTTTTGGTGAGTTTGTGCTATCTAGAAGTAGGAGAAGGTTGGTGACTTGTTTCATCTACGTGTGTCTGTGTGTCTGTCTGGCTGGGCGGGTGGTCACTCGCTCTTGTAGAGTTGTGTGCTTCCATGCGTTCTGTGAAGGCTGGATGTCAGGGAGACTGTAAAAAAGCGGAGGGGGTGGGGAATGGGGACAGCGGAGGGGGGGGGAGGAGTGCGGTGCAGATTTGCCCTTCCGCTCTCACGCCGTTTCCCTATGGGTGGTCGAGCGGCTCAGGGTACGCGCTCTTCACCCCGCCCATCTCACACATAAGGTTGTGCGCGGTGCAGTTTTTCCCTTCTTTATTCCTCCCCCACCCCACCCCGCCCGATCCTATCCTCCTCGTTGTCTCCAAAGCTCCACCGAGGGGGGTTCGTGCCTTCTCCCTCACCCTACCATGTATGTTTTTTTTTTCTTTCTGCGATGACTCCTTGTTGTGTTCGCGTGTAAGTGCGTGTATGCGTGTATGCGTGTTTGTGTGTGTGTGTGTGTGTGTGACGTAGGCGTTTGTGAATGCAGCGCGCTGTTCACCATCGCCTTTCCTTTTTTTGGTTTTCCCGTTTCTTACATCTGGCTGCCAGCCACCTCCTTTCTTACTTCACACGCAATTTTCTTCTTGTTTTTTTTCCCCCTTTCTTACCACCTTTGTTTCTGTCTTCTTGCCTCCATGCTTCATCGTCCAACCCCACCCCCCCTCCCCCAACGAGTCTTTGCCCAACCGTCTAGAACTCAACAGGTGACGTGGGGTCAAACCGTGCGAGCGTCCGACTCACATGCAGCCGAGCTCGTCCTTCTTCTTTTCTCATGCTTCGTCATTGCTGCTGCGTGCTCATCTTGAAGGTGTGCGCCTGTACCTCTTTTTTATTTCTTTATCTACTTTATTTATTGGGGGGGAGATGGCGGTGGTGGTCAACAAGCGCGCGGGGTCACTGCCACCATCAGTACACCCCTGTCTCGTCTCCTTTCCTCTCCACAGGACGCTTCGCTTTCCGTCTTGTCTGGTCCTCCATCATTCGATGCTTCCTCGCGCGCGCGCGCCTTCGACCCGCTCCTCCGTGCGCGCTCGCTGTGTCGTTGCACAATCATTCTTCCTCCTTTTTTCACGTTCTTCTTCCTTTGGACTTGCGTGGTGTGTGTGTTTGTGTTTGTGTGTGTGTGTGTCGTAGACGCGTAACGCTCCCTCGAGAGATTCTCTTTTTTTTTCCACGCGTCCCTTGGGCGACCCTGTACTCTTTCTACGTCTTTCCTTTTTTATCTATTTTCCTTCCCCACATTACAGCCTGACTCTTTGGTCTTCTTTGCGGCGGTGGAAAGTGGGCGTCCCCACTTCGTTTCGTGTTCTTTCTCAAGCTGCCCCCACTCACACTTTCTGCACCGTCGTACAGTGCGTACGCGTTGTTTGTCCCTCCCCCCTCCCTCTCCCCCCTCCCCCACCCCGCTACTCCGGGGCACCTGCGAGCCAGCTGACCTCGCCAGTCGCGGCAAGCGCAGATGTGGCGAGTGGATGACCCACAGACGTAAACGAAAGGAAAAATAGAAACAAACAAACAAACAAAAAGCCAACAACAACGAGGCACACCCTCTTCCCACACAGAAGAATCCTCCTCTTGTGTATTGCTGTCGTTTTATTGTTGTTTTTGTTCTTCCAAAACAAACAAAAAACGCACAACCGTGTTTTGTTCTGATTCTTGACGTTGGCCCCCTCCCCTCTTCCTCTCTCCCCTTTTTCTTCCTTTGGTTTCTTGCGTTTTTTTTTTCCCCTCTCCCTCTCTCTCGTTCACTTTGGGCTCGCTGTGGTGCGTGCGCCGTGCCTCCGTGCATATGTATGGGTGCGCGGTGTTCGAAGTTTTACTCGGGTGTGTGTCAGTGTGCGTGTGTCTACCTGCTTGTTTGTGTGGGTGCCGTGGGGTTTGTCTGTGCCGCAACGTGAGTGTGCAGCTTGGAACCGATCGAGAATTCATCTAGACGAAGAAGCGGGACGAAGGAGGGGGGGGGGATGGGTGTAAATGAGGCGAGGGGAGAACTCAATGCAGACACCCGAGATTTGGAGTGGGAGATAGGTGAGCGAAAACAACAACAAAAAAGAAGCGCAGTAGGATCGAGGTCGGAAACGCCAGCAGCGTGAACATGTGAGGAACTTCGAGAATTTCTCTGATGGGGAATGCACCTTGACTCGAGGACACACCCCGCACCTTACCCTCTTGCGGTATGCTTGGTGCTGTCTCTTGTTCTCCCACGCACCCCGCTGCATGTTCACGTTGCACGCTCAACCCGTCGTGCCCTTTGCCCCCGCCCTGCGCCACCGTCCCCCCCCCCCCTCCCCCTCCCTCCCTCCCCTCTCCCTCCCGTGTGACGTGCCTCCGCGTCCCCTTCTTCCCACTTCCCTTGTCTTGTCAGCACCACCGCCATATTCCTGCATTGATGCTCCTATGGACTGGGCACCAGTACCTTGCAGTTTACGAAAGACACTGCGGATATGTCTTTCCCAACTCCGTTCTCCACAGACGAAAGAGAAGCGTTTCCTTTGTGTTCTCTAATTCTGTCTTTTTTTTTGTTTTCTTCTTCTCTTCTTTTAGCTGGGGGTGCTCATCACTCCTTCAAAACCTTTGACAACGGCAACAAGACACAAACGCGGTGTGAAAAAAAAACTTGAAAACAAGACGAGACAAAACAAACAAACAAACAACAAAAAAAGTGTGCGTCTCCGTTGCGCCGCCCCGATGCGCGTGGCAGTATTGCTGTCGCCTCTGAGAGAGGAGAGAGAGAGGTAGCCGGTGCTTGCCCGTCCCTGGTAGGAGTGGGATCGATAGGAAGGACGACCGTTCCGCAGGACTTCGATCCCATCACACAAACGCACACACACACACGACGTGCGTGAACCACCCCACTCGCCTGCTTTAATGTGTCAGTGGCTTGACGCTCAACATGTACGGCATCTCCTTGGTGGCTATCAGTAGTCTCCACCGCGCGCCGCATCCTCTGCCCGCCCTTCCACCCAATTCTCCCCGCTCCCCCCCTCTCTCTCCCCTTCCTACCGTGCACCTCTACCACCCGACTCATCCCTTGGCGCAGCTTCGCACGATCAGCTTAACCCTCCCCTCCCCCCGCCCCTCACACACACACACACACTCTCTCTCTACCCGCAGCTCCTCGCACAACCACCACTCGTGAGCAAACCCAAAGTTCCGTCGACGCTCTGCCCCCCCGCCCTCCCCTCCCTCGCCCCCCTCCTCCTCCTTCTCAGTGTTACTGCTTCTCACCACGCAACACCTCCCCGGTCTGCAAGTGAAGGTCGTACAGTTTGTCTCGCTTCTGAAGCTCGTTTTCTCTCTTCCCACGCGAACAAGTGCAGGCAACCGTCAGGTTTCTGTCCCTCCCCCGTCCCCTCCTCCTCCTCGTCCCCCCCCCCCTCACACCCTCATACCGCCCAACATCGCAAAGAACCCACGATCTTCGGAGAACACAGAAAGGAAGGGTGTACCCTGAGAAGAAAAAAAGAAAAACAAACAACAAAGTGAAAAAAAAATACCTTTTGTCGCCACCGTCGTTCACTGAAAACTTGCTCTCTTTTTTTTTTGTTCTCCTTGTGTGTCTGTCTTGGTGCCATCCTTCGCAACGTGCATCACCCTCCTCCCTCCACGTGGTCTCTCTGAGTCTCATCGTGTGTGTTGCGAGCCGTCATCCAAGTGAAGCATCTGTAAGCCAAACACCAACAACAAAAAAAAAACCGTGCAACGTTCCCAGACCATCTCAGTGTAGAGCAAGAGTTACTCGTTCCCTCTTCTTCTTTCCCTTTTCCATCTCAGCGGATACAACCCCCCCTCCCCCCTCACCAATACAAACAGCAACAAGAGAAGACAAGCATCCGACTAAGTTGAAGGAAAAAAAGAGAGGAGAAACAACAGAAAAGGAAAAGAAAAGGGATAAAAAGAAGTTACCGAAAAGAGAAGAGAAAAGGGGGAAAAAAAAAGGGATACGGTCAGTGCTTTCTCCCTACCCCACCACCCCTCGGCGTCATTTCGAAGTTCCCTCAGCTGTGTTCGTCGGGTCCGGGTGCTTGCCTTTACTGTATCCGTCGGTGTCGATTTGTGTGCACACTTTTTCTTTTCTTCTCGGGAAAATCTTCATTCACTTATTGTTTGCTCGCTCGCTCTCTCTCTCTTTCTTTCTCTCAGTGTGTGTGTGTGTCTGCGTGCCTCCCTGCCTTCTTTCAACAACCCCGTTTATTTTTCACTTTCCTTTCGCTCGTCTTGTTTTTTTTCTTCGTCCCGCCGCTACCCGCATCCACCTCCTCTCCCGCAGACGCCTTAGCTCCGCTCCTCCTGTCGAGTGCACTCGTCTTTCTTTCGCCCTTCAGTTTGCTTTCGACTTTCTTCTCACACCTGGTCCACGCCACGCTCCCCTTCCATTCCCGTTCCCTTCCCTTCCCCCTTGGTCGTGCCTCCGTGCTTTGCTTTCCGCCGTTTTCTGTTGTGTGTCCTCGACCGTGCTGATCTCGCCCCTCGCCCCTCGCCCCCACCCTCTCTCCCCACCTCCTCCTCTCTCTGTGCAACTCACACTCGTCCATCACACCGATCTCTTCTTACATATTTTTTTTTTTCGAGCTTTCGTCTACGCTGGCTCTCCGTGTGGTGTCTGCCTGTCTTTGCTTTCCCCTCCCCCCTTCTTCAACCTTCCCTTCCTTTCATTTCCAAAACAGCGCTACTTTCGTCTTCTTCTTCTTCTTTCCCCGCCACCCACAAAGTCTCGTTTCGTACGTGTCGTGCATTCCGCCCCTCCCCCCCCCTCCCACCCATTGACATCTTGCCTAACTCCACGACGTTTGTTTCTCAGACTCGCGATTTCTCGGACACGTTGTCGACGTGCTTCCATTTCTTTTTGGTCTTTTCTGGTCTGCGTCTGTGTGAGCCCCTTCCCTTATCTCTCCTCTTCTCTTCTCTTCTCTTCTCTTTCTCTTCTGTGTCTCGCTTTCTCACTCTTCTTCTCTTCCGTTTCTTCCGTGTACTTCTGCCTCACTTTTCTCTTGCTTTTTTTTTCTCTTCTTTTTTTTTTCTTCTCTCCTTTGTTTGTGTTTACCTTTTACTTCTTCGCGTGTCTCGCACCCCTCCCACCTGCCCGACATCCTCCGTCGTCAGAAGCAACTACTGTTTGTTTCTTTCCCCTGCCGTCGTTACTTGTCTCAGTTCGACACCCTTTCTTTCCTGCTTGGTCTTTCTTAAGAGTCGCTCTGCATTGTTCTTGTTCCCCCTCCTCCCCCGCCCCTTTCTACCCCACTCCCTTTACACAAAGTCCACTACCATGCTCGCCTCCCCAGTCGCCGCCATGGGCTCGACCCGCCGTCCGAGCCACATGCAGTTTTACACGCCGAGCAGCACGAACCTCTTTGTGCGTTACCTGCCGCACGAGGTGGACGACAACCGACTGCGCGAGATTTTCTCCGCCTACGGCAACATCACCTCCTCGATGGTGATGCGCGACATCCACAACGGCCAGAGCCTCGGCACGGCGTTTGTGCGGTACGCGACGCACGAGGAGGCGCTGCGTGCCCTGCAGAATGCCCACGGCCTGCCAATGGCGGGGAAAACGATTGCCGTGCAGTGGGCGAGGCAGCAGCACGACGGCACACCCGCCGGCCAGGACCGGCTGAAGATGAACAAGCTGTTCCTGCGCAACGTGCCGGAGGGGGTGACGGAAGACGAGATCGTCGATCTGGTGCGCACGCACGGGCCTGTGGTCAAGGTGACCGTGCACAACGACACGGAGCCCTTCATGGACGCCTCCGCGCGCCGCCGCATTGTGTTCATCACGTTCAGCGAGCCCGGTGCGGCCGAAGCGGCGCGGCGTGCGATCCACAACACGTGCGCCTTCTTCAGCTGCCGCGGCATCCCGCTGATGTGCAAGCTGATCAACGACGCCGTCAAGTCCAAGAAGCACCGTTCCAACAGCGTGCCCGGCGACGACTCAATGGGGGACTCGCCGGCCGTGAGCTCCACGACGTCGAACTCGCCGTGCGTGGCCGGCGGTACTGTGAAGAACGTCACCGACTCGTCCTCCCACTTTCTGCGCAAGGCGTCGGTGTGCTCCCTCAGCGTGCCGCACATATCGCAGCTCATCTCGTCCTCGGAGGACTCCATGGCGAACACGCCAAGCCGCTCGCGGGCGGTCTCGCAGTGGGACTTTTTGAACTCGACCATGACGCCGACGCGTGGGCTTGCGCTGGCGGTGCCGCGTCCCATCGGCTGCGACTCGTCCGACGCGTCTCAGCAGTGCAGCGGCAGCGATGCGAGCCAGAGCTCCCGGTTCTGCCACAACCCATACTCCATGACCGGTGAGAAGACGTACGTCTAAGTGCAAAGACCGGCACGCCTCTGCGGCGCGCTGGCTGACACCTCCACCGTCGGAACACGAGAACGAAGGAGGGGGGGGGGCGCTTTACGGTGTCCGTGTGCCCTGCAGGTGCACTCTTCTCTTAGGTGCTCTGCTCAGCTCTCGGCGGGCTCGGCGTGGTGACGACCGACTCTCCCCCCGCACTCCGCGTCGCCTCTTCGGTACTGTCGACATCACCCATGATATTCTCACGTGTTGGCTTTTTTTGTGGGGTGGGAGCTCGCCAACTGCATGGAGGCGGTTCTTGCGCGGGTAGAGATGGACAACATGCGTGACTTATCTGCGCCTGTGTCTCTCTGTGTGTGTGTGTGTGGCTGTGCGACGACTATCCGCCTGCTGGTGCCTCGCGTGGCGGTGGTGCCTCGGGCTCATTCGTGCTGCCTGCGCTTCTTTCTTGTTTGCCACTCCGTGGTGTGTGTGTGTGTGTGTGTGTACCGTTGTTAAGATTTGGTTTGTTCTTTTTTTCGTGTAGGGAGGGAGGGAGGGAGGGGGCTGTTCGTGCTCCACCACGGCATTTGGCTCTCCCGTTCATCAGAAGCCTCTCTTCCTTTACTCCCCCCCCCTCCCCCTCCCCCTGTCCCTCCTTTGCGCTCCCTGGCACACAGACGCTTTTTGCAGCTTGGGGTCGAGCAAGCGCACAGCGCCACGTGTTGTGGTCACGGTCCCTTGCATGTCATGGTCACTGTGGCGGTGGTCGCGGGAACGTGAACGGAGGTTCAGGGCTGGGGGACTGACTGGTGCCGCACTGTCCCTGTGGTGCGGTGCCAACGCCACTCACTCTCTCTCTCTCTTTTTGGCTTTTATTTATTTATTTATTTGTTTTCCTTCTCTGTTCTTCCACGTCGGCTCCTTCAACTGATGAATGTGAGCCGCTGCCTGTCGTGTTGCTCGTCTCTCTCTTTTTCTCTGTTCCCTCCCTCCCTGCACCTGATTTCTCTTTCCCTCCCTCTCTGAGTTCATGTGGTACGATGAAGAGAATTCGCAGTCTGCGAGTACGTTCATTAGCCTCGTCAAGTCAGCCTTCTCTCCCAATTTTTTTTTTCTTTGCCGGAACGAGTGCTGCTTTCACACGTTCAGAGTGGTGTGTCGCTGACGTTTTATATCTATGGTAACTTCCCGCGTGCTCATCTGCGCGCACTTTTTTTTCACTTGTAATAGTTTTGTTGTCCGCGAGCTTGCTGCTTTCCGGTGCCAGCCTGTGTGTATGTCTGTATGTCTCTGTGTGTGTGTGTGTGTGAGTATGGATACTCGCTCGCCCGCATTTTTTTTTCCTTGAAGGCTTGCCTCCTCTTCCCATAGTGTTTTCAATCCGCTTCGTTTGCGCTTGGCTTCGTTGGAGTGAAGTCTGCGCTTTCTTCCCTGGTGCTGCTCTTGCAGCTCCACTCTCTCTCTTTCTCTCTCTTTGTTGTTCTTTTTTTTTTAGTTTGTACTTGACGTGTGTGCATGCGTGTACGCGGCCCCTGTCGCCGTGGTCGCGCTGTTTACGCGCTTCTCCGCCTTCTTTTTTTCTTTCCTTTTTTTTGATCTTGTTCATCTTCCCAGCTGCGTGTAGGGTCGTGGGAATGCTTGTGAATGCGGGTGTGCCGGTGTGCTGGGATTCTTTTTTTTCTTTTGTTGTTTTTCTGCTTTTTGAGGGAGCGAGTGTTGCGCGTGAGGACCCGCTCATCCTTTCTCCCACCTCCATCGTTTTTTTGATCTATTTTGTCTTTTTTTTCTCTTTGGCCCACGCCGCCTGACATCTGTTCCTCCTCTTCTTCCGTATGTATGTTTATATCAAGCGACGTTCTACTCTTTACCTTTCACTTCCTTCTCCTCTTTCACTCACCTTTCTCCCTTTACCATTCTTTTTTATCTTCCTCCTTCGCCCTTCTGGTCTCTTATGCTTTGCGTGCCTGTACTGTACCTTCCTTTCCTTCCTCCTCTCTCCCTCTCTCTTTCTTTCTATTCCGCCTTGTCTTATCACGCCTTCTCCATCCTGCTTCATCTCTTTGCTTGCCACCTCCGCTCCCGGTGCTGAGGGAAAGCCTAACTACTAGTGCGCCACAACCGCACGTCGACACTTGCTCCGTCAATCCCTCCGTTCGCCTGCCTTTGTTGCTGCATGACCCAACCCACGCACACACACAAAAAAAAAGGCGTTGCGCACGCGCACAGGAAAACACTCAACAAAGAGATGACAATCGTGCAACTGGACGGCAGCGGATGCGCACAGAGCGCCGCGTGTCTTGCAACTGCTGGCGTTACTTTCCCTGATCCTTCCTCTGTTTTTTTTTTCTTTGGCTGCTTCGGCGCCTGCACAGTCTTGCAGCTTCGGGATCGAAAACGGCTGCTTCATCCCTTCTCTCTCTTCCCCCCCCATCCCGATTCTCGCAACACCGCCGCCTCCAGAGTGTGTGTCTGAGGTATATATATATATAAAGTGGAGGTGAAAGCGGTGCGGAACACGGATGAACAGGAATAGCAGAGAAGGATGTTGATGTGGCAACCCGTTAGTGCCTCGTGAGGACTCATGCATCCCGTGGCGCAAGCGTGGCTGTACCGCAAGCTTACAAAAAAACACAAAACAGCTAAAACAAAGTTGAGAAGAGAGTGAAACCTGATATCTTGAACAATCTGAACAGCGATATCCTCACTGGTCTCTCCCCCTCCCCTCCGTCGTACGCCTTCTCGCGTTGTGGGGATGTGCTCTTTTTTTTCTCTTTCTGCTTGCTGATCTCCACACCGTTTTCCCTTTTTGCGTCTTTCTATTTCTCTCTCTCTCTTGCTGTCTGTGTGTGTGTGTGTGGGTGTGATTGTGTGATTGTTTGACTGTGTGACTGTGTTGTGCGTTGTAAGGCGTCAAGCTCTTGTGCTCTTTGTGGGCACTGGTGTGATGCGATGTGAAGCCTCAACTGTTCATTTGTTTTACTCCACTACTTTCCGGGTGTTCCCCACCTGGGAGTTCGTATATTCTCGTGTCGTCCATGACCTCTTTTTTTTTTCCTTGTTTGCTGGTTCGCTTGTTTTGTTTTGGCTCACCGTTGCGTACTGTGGCCGCGATTTCTTCCTTCGTGTGTGTGTGTTTTTTTTTTTTCTTTGTTTACGTCTTTTGTTTGTGTGTGGTTTTCCATCCCGATGTCTTTCTGTTGTTCCTCGCAAGCAGACATGCGCGTGTGCCCGCGTTCTCTGTAGACGTCCACAACCGTCCTTCTGCTCCCTGGCCCACTAGCGCCGTGGCTGGCGACATCGTGAACGACCAGCTGACAGGGGAGAGGGACTGCCGTTCGAGAGAGTCACAGGAAACGCTGGAGCACTCGTGGCGTTGCGCAGGAGTATTTTGATAGTGTCAATTCCTGCCCCGTGCCTGTTCTTATTCGCGCTCCTTCTCAGTTGTTGTTGGTGTTGTTGTTGTTGCGTGTCTACACTCAGACACGCCGATCGCGCTTCTTTCCTTCTGATTTGTGCGCACCGTACTCCTTGTTCTTTTTTTTTTTTCCTCCTGTCTTCGCTTCTGTTTTCTTTTTTTCTATGTGGCCGGATAGCCTCGTCACACGAGCGGAGAGGGGGGGGGGTCGGGGGCACTGTGCCACACAGGTGCTCCCGGGTGTACATGTGTCTGCGTGCTTGTGAGCTGTCACTCTTGATGTTTGCTTTGCCATGATGAGGGCAGACACTTCGGCGCGCACATGGGACACACGTACACGGGCACACTCCCCCCCCTTCCGCTACGTTAGGCGCCTTCCGATTTCTCTTCCCCGTACTCTGCACACATATTTTCTTCTTTTGTTGGTTTACCTCCTCGCCCGTTCTTCGGCCGTCTCCACGTGCCCGTGTCGGACTGCTTGTGTGTTGAAGGATGACTTCTTTCTTTTTTTTTGTTGCGCTCTTTTCTCTTCTCTTCTCGTGTTCTCCGTTTCCACTCACCCACCGACTCGTCGTGTCGTCAGCGAAGACTCCACCTCTACATTAAACAAGACTCTTCTTCTTTTTTTCTTATCTTTCCGTCACGCTTTTTCTTTTGTTCTTCTTCCCTGTCCTCTCCCCACCCGCCCCGCTGAGCTGTACGTTTGTCTTTGCACTGCGCCAGCTCGCGTCGTCTGGTCACTTCCACCACACCCTTGAAAAAAAAAAAAAACTGCGTCACACGCACTTGGTGGGGCTTTACAGACACCCCCGCCAAGGGCACTTTGTCTTCATGGTCACCGCACTGATCACTTCGCCATGCGGGTGCTTTGGGAAAGCAGCACCGCCTTTGTTTCTTTTTTTTTCTCCTTCCTTCTCTTCGTGAGGCTTCTCTGCGACCGTGACTCTGTACGATTTGGTCTATCTCGTGTGCTCATGTCCCCCTTCCCCATCCCCGTCTCCACCGACCAGCCGCCGAACCGCGTTTGTCTTGCTTCACCATGAAAGGGCGATGCCTGTGAGTTGCGTTCTCGAGGAAAACCGGGCATGGCTCACGATGGGGGAAGAAAAAAAAGAACAGCAACAACAACAGCAACAACGCGGCAGCGCATTTAGATGGTCGTGTGGAGGGTGTGGAGTGTGGGGTGTCGAAGCCTCAGTGAGAAGCAAAAAACAAAGCGAAAGCGCCTGCTTCACAAGATGCTCTTGGGCACAATAGACTTCTGATTACCCTTGCTTGATCTTCTTCGTGTCTTTCTTCCTTTGTTTTTCTTTCCCTTGTCTTCTTTCCTTACTCGTCTTGTCCCCCCTTTTACGATCTTCCTGTCCCCCCCTTCCGCCTGCCCCCGCCCTGAGACCTTTTTTTTTGTCGCTGATCTCCGCCTGTGGCTGGCGCACCCACGACGTTGGTGCGCTGCCTGGTGCAGGACTTATGTGGCTGCATCGCATACCTCCGCTGTGGCGCCTCACGGCGCTGCTTTTGTGGTCTTGTCTGCTGAGAGCCCAGCGGGAGATGCCGGCCAAGTCGACGCGTGGAGGGGGGGAAGGGAGAGGGGGCGATGAACAGGGAGTGAGGGAGGCCGTCCTCAGCCGCCCTGCCTCGGCGTGTCTCTTTGAATCCCTGTGCGGCGGGGCAGGGTGGCAACGTTGCAGTGTTGGCACCGGTACGCCGCCTCCCCCCCCCCCTCCCACATCTCCCATCGCTCGTCGCGGCGTCGCGCATGAGTGCACCGCCTCCACCTCCGCCGCACCGCAGCTCCCCCTTCTCTCCTCCCTTCCTTCCCTTCCCCTTCCCCTTCCCTTCACCAGCCTCAAGGTGCTTTTCTCGCTAAACCAACCGCGATGTTCTCTCATTCGTAAACACCGTGGCCAAGGACGCAGCGTCTCAGGAACTTCTGACACACACGCCCTGGGAGAGTTCTGCGTGTCTGTCTGTGTGTGTGTGTGCGTGTGTGGGTGGTTGTGAGTGGAGGTCCCGAGCACACCAAGACGAAAAGTGTTTGAGCCGGGAGTCACCACAACTGCGCCGAAGGTGCTGCACTCCCGCTTCGTCTCTCTCCTCTTTTGCCTCCCCCTTTCCACGTCAAGGAGAGAGCCCTTCGTCGGATGCGGACTGCGCATGCCGCGGCTCATGCGTGCTGTGTACTCTTGCCGCCTGTCTCTGTTGCCCGTGTGCTTTGCAGGTGTCCGCGCACTGGGCTGACGACCTCATTTCCCCCCCCCCCTTCTCTCTCTTTTTTTTTTGTCCGTGCAAGTCTCTGCGTGCTGCCTCGCCGTCCCTAGACTGCGTCGGCTTGTTCGAAGCCTCCCACTTCGGGACAGGCGACTGTTCTTGTGAAAGTTCCTGGTGCCGTGCCGTTCGGATTTTATCACGCACGCTCGCACTTGGCCTTCTCGACGCCTTTCTTCGTCAACTCCACGCCCAACTCGTACGCAAGCTACCAACGTTGTGGCTTGAAGGGGTACACACGTCTCTGACTCTTTCTCTCTTTGATGTTCCCCGTCTTATGATTACCCTGTGTGTGTGTGTGTGACCCTCCCCCCTCCCCCCTCTATGATTTCCTCGTTGTTTGTGTTCCTACGCTGTTACCCCTGCCCGTGCTCGTTTCTCTCCTCCTTCCTGTGTCTGCTTTCTTCTCACTCTTTCACTCTTCCCCCCCCCCCCCCCACCCTCCACCCTCCACCTTCAACCCTCAACCCCCCTCCTCCGCACCACGCATCCGCGGTGTGCTGTCGCTTGCTCGGGACGGCATAGGCGTATGCGTAGACACCTGCTCATCGCATCCGCTTGACTTCTTCCCTGCCCACGCCGCCGCCGCCGCCGCCGCCGCCCCCCCCCCTTCTTCCTTCCCAACGCCTTCACCAGTCAGCGTGTGAGTGCCCGCACTTCACCTGTCTGTGCCGGTCTGTGTGGCCGTGCTCCACCTCTCCTTGTGTTTGTCTAGTACTAGTTTTGTGGCTTCACTCCAGTCTCTCGCACGCCCTCCTTCTCAGTGTGAATGTAGGTGTGCTTGTTCGTGTGCGTGTCCGCCTTTTTTTTTTCGTTCTTCCTCTTTCTTGTGCTTTCTTTCCTGTGGGTGAGTGCATGTAAGTGTGTGTTGGTGTGCGTTGTCATCTATTTGCTTGACTCCACGACGAACGTTATTTCTCCTCCTTCCGTCTCGTCCGCTATGTGTGTGCCTTCGCTCCACCCACAGCGAGGCTCCAGCAAGCGTGACGTCCGTTCTCGTTTTTTTTTTGTCTTTCCTTCTTATGTCACACACACAAAATACCTCTTGTGTGTCGTCTTCGTCTTCGTCTTCCGCCCTCCTCGCTGCTTGCTCCGCGTGTCTCCAGCTGTGCCCCACAGGTGTATGTGTGTGTACGAGCGTCGCCTCCCTCTGCTGCGTAGAGAGAAAAAGTGTGTTTATTTGTGTGTGTCTCTGTTTGAATTTCTGTGTGTCATGTGCAGTCCAGGGTGTCGTGCTCTGATGGCTGAAATGATGCCAGACCTCCTGCTCCCCTATGCCAGACCTCCTGCTCCCCTGTGTCTCACTGCGACAACGTTTTTCCACCCCTTTTTTTTCAGGCGTGCTGTGTGCCGTGTGTATTTTTTTTTTACGAGGGCTCCAGATTCTCATGGTGTGCCGTGTGACGTGTGTCTCCCCTCCTCCTTTCCCAGTTACGCCCCTCACCCGGCCCCTCCCCTTCCTCACCAACCACCTCATCCACGGGGCTTCTTCCCCTAGCTCTTCCATGCTCCTCCCCTCCGTCGGCTCTTCCCCCACTCCTTCCATTTTTTTTTTCGTTTGTTGGGTTTGCGTGGAGTGCGCTCAGCACCTTGCCATCTCTCGCGAAGTGTGCGTGTGGTGTGGGTTCTGGCTGTGTGGGATACCCTGGATCCTAAGCTTGCATTTTTTTTTTGTCGTTGTTGATTGTTTGTTTCTCTAGTGACTTCTCTCTGAGCGTTTCAGTTTTTTTCTTTTTCCTATTGAATCCGGGAGGCGTCTGCAGGAGGGCAGCGCTGCCACCCGGCAACCCCATGAGTGACGAAAGCGGGTGTCGCACTTGCCACACACACACGCTCTCTCCTTCGCTCTCCGTGCATCAGCACATGACCCGGCTACTTTTTTTTTTGTGTGTGTGTTTGTGCGTGTGTCTGAAGATGTATGGACTGAAGAAGGATGTGGCGATGGCAGCGAGAAGTGGACATCTGACCGCAGGAGACAAGAGGCATGGCCACTTGTGACCAGTTGTGTGTCTGTGTGTGTGCCGCACTGGTGATGTCCGCCTACCTTACTCCTCCCTCCTTCTCCTTGTCTGCCTTTTTTTTTCTTTCCTCCCCAACCTCCTGTGTGCCCCCTTCCCTCTTCCCTTCTCCCCTCTCCCCACAGAACCACGCGGATGCTCCGCCACGTCCTGCGTGCCATCGGTCACGCCCTTCTTGCTCACTAGTTTTTTTTTTCCTTTCTTTGGGGGGCGGTTATCAGATTTGATCTCCCGCCCCCTCTGCGTGCTTTCTCACTGCTCCCGCCTGTGTACTTTACGTATTTCTTGCGCTGCTCCGGCTTTCTCTCCCTCGCCCCCCCCCTCTCCCCCCCTCCCCCACTCCTTATGTGTTTCACGTCCCCCTCCCTCTCACCACCTGCGCACACGGCAATGCGGCTCCGTTCACGAAGAAAGGATGCGGGAAGCTGTGTGGCTGATGGTGACACCCACCGTCTCACACGTTCCTTTTCGCCCTTCTGTCGGTTGTCTTTTTTTTTTTGTCCCCTCCTTCTTTTTTTTTCTTCTTCCCTACGCCGAACCACCTCACGCGGGGAAACGCTGTGTGTGTTCTTTGCGAGTCGCACGGTGGCAGTCGTGGTGGTGGGAAGGGGGAAGGGGGAGGGGAGAGGGTGGGTGCAGGTTGACGGACGAGGAAACGACCGGCAACACCAAAACGACTCACATGACAAACCAGCAACAGCAACAAGGCGGCATCGCGTTACCTTTGTTGTGGTGGGGTGTGGTCGCACGGGCCCCGCTCGCATCCCCATTCCTTTTTGGCTTGCCTTTGGGTCGTTTCCCCCTCTTCGTCGACGAGGTTGCTGTGTCTGTGTCTGTCTCTGTGTGCGGTGTCCGGTGTGTCTGTGCGCGCGCTCTCCCTGATTGATCTCCACGTTGTTCTCTACGTGCTCAGTGTCTTGCTATCGCCCTCTCTCCCCTCCCTTCCTCATCCTTTCCTTCTTGGGCCAGCCTTCACTCCCCAGTGAGCCGCTCCTTCCGCCCTTCCATCCCTTCCTGTGACACGGGGAAGCTTGTCCACTAACATGCTATCCGCTGCCTGTCGAGTGTAACAAACGTGCACCGGGTGCTGCACCTCGATTCCGTAGTGGCTTATCCCGTGACCCCCCCCCCCCTCCCCTCCCCGCTGCCCAATCTCACTCGTCGTGTGTACAACCGCTAGGGGCTGCACGGGGTAGTGAAGCTTATTCGTGGGTGCGCACGCTTGCGCGTCTGTGCGAGCATGTATCACCTCGTCTAACGTGTATCAAAAAAAAAAAAAGATAAAGATAAAGAGAACAACGTGTTCTGCTCCACCTGTCTTTTTCTCGTCTTTTGTGTAGCTTCAGATTTGATTCTTCTCTATCTGAACCCTTCCCTCCCCTCCCCCTCCTGAACGAGTGTGCACGAACTCCTCCGTGTTTACGGAGTTGTGCACAAGATCATCCGCGTTTTTTATATATACCTTCTCTCTCTTTTTTCTTTTTGTTGTTGTTGTTGTTGTCCCCCTCTGTCTCTGTGGCGGTGTCTCTTTCGGCCTCTCGTGTGTTGGTGTTTTCGTTGAACTCCCCTCGCTCCTTTCGGCCTCTTCCGACGTGTTCCCCGCTCTTCCCCCCCCCCCCAAAAAAAAACTGCACGCCACTGTAGCGCTTTCTCCTGTTCGATTTGTCTGTTGTCTTTTCCTTCGCTAGTTTCGCTTCTTGCTTCGCCGTCATTTCAGTTTGGCCGTGCGGTGTTGCCTCTCCTTCCCTCCCCTCCCTTTCTTCTTCACCCATGTCCGCGTGATCTTTTGCTCCCCCCCCTCTCTCTGATTGTTATCATGAATGCGTCTCCTTTTTTTTTTTCGCTCTTCTGTGTGTGTGTGTGTGTGTGTGTGTGTGTGTTTGTGTGGTGCGCTCAGTGAACGGCGTGCACACGGCTTGATGCCCTCTCTTGTAGGTGGTGTCATGTTGTGTTGATGGCTGCCATCCCACGCTCCTCTGTCTCCTCCTTCGGACTCCCTCGTATACAATCCATGTGCTCGAAGTGTTTGCTGCCGTAGAATGTCTCTTTTGCCCTCCCCTCCTCTCTCTCTCTCTGTATGTGTGTTGCTTTCAGAACCTTTTCACTTCCGTGTTTCGAACGCCTTGTGAGCGTGGACATCCGGGGTCTTTACTGCGTGTGCTGGTGCCCCCTTTTGGTCTCCGTTCTTGTGTGCTTGTTACTCCGTACTCCGTTTACCAGCGTGTTCCTTCTGCATCTGCGAGTACTCTCCTTCCCCCTCCCCGTCTTCCCCCGACCTCCCTCCCCCTCCCCCGTCCTCCCCCCTCCACTGCCCCCCGAACTACCGTACATATGCTCTGTCTTCGTGTCCAGAGCGCGCACCACACTGGTTGCTTCCTTTTGCTTGTGTTTGTCCCAGTCTCTCCTCCACGTGTAGGTGCGTTTGTGAAGCTGACGATGTTATCGCAGGTCTCACCTTTTTTTTTCTTTCTTTTCGTGTGCTGTTGTTTTTCCCGCCAGCTCGCAGGCCCACAGGGCGCGCGTTCGGCAGTAGCTCTCGGCGGTTCTGACCGAATCGCCACTGCTGTCTCGCTTTCTTTTTCGTCCTTCACGAATTTGAGGTCTTTGCATGGGCAGCGTGTATCCTCTTTTGATATCCTGCGCACCTGTGCAAGCGTGCAGGTCCGCGTCTCAGCCCCTGCGCCCCGGATGTCTTATCTAGCCACGTGTCGCTACTGCGTGTTCGGGCGCTGCTGATGCTCTGCTCTTCACTCTGCCTTTCGCCATCTTTACAACTGGTGCGTTGCCCGCAAGTCTGGTGTGACCCCCTTCGGGCTTCCGCTTTTGTCTTGCCTTTGCTGTTCTTCAGTGGCTGTTCACGCAGGTGCTCCACTCCGGCGCGACGTCGAAGAGAGTCACTCGGACGGCAGTGAGCGCACTGGCACTCAAGTAAACGGCAGACGCAGACACAACTCGAAGAAAACAAAAAAGGAGATTTGGAAACTGTGTGTGTTTGTGTGTGTGTGGACAGCGTGTAGCAAAGTGCTAACCTCAGCGCTCGTGCACAAATACGCAGGAGTCCGGAAACACACACACACACACACACAGACACAGAAATAAAAAAGCGGAAGCTGCCTTCTCTCGCTGGTACCCGCTGTTTACACCTCTCTGATTTTTTTTTCTAATTTCCGCCTTCACTCCTTGATTTCCTCTTTTTCTCTGAGCCCCCCCCCCGCCCCCTGGCGATGCTGTGGCAGGTGGGCGGTGGCAACACGACACACATGCTCGGCCTGCGGGCTGGAGAGCACAGAGAGGAGAGAGCAAAAAAAAAAAAGCATCAAAAAAGAAATAAAGGAGCTCGAAGGCTGCCCACTCGAAACCGTGCGCGACGAAGCAAACGCGTCACTGACGTTTCGGAGCCCACGAGGAGAGAGGGAGGCACACGACAACCACAACAAAACCCCCTTTTTCTCGTGTCGGTGTGTGCATGCGGGTGGGTGTGCTTTTTCCTTCTCTTCAAATTCCACGCTCTCGTCCCCTCACCGCGTCTGTGCTGCGCGACGCCATCGTCCACGTCGACCCCTCTTCCCCCACCTTTAGTGCTTTTTTCCCCCCATTTTTCCTTGTGGGTCCTTCTTTCTCCTAGCTCAGACCTCTTCCGATGCGCTCCTTCGTCACGCCAATGAAGGCGTGGTGACAAGCCGTCAGGCTGTTGCCGCTCGTTAACAATCAGCTCGGTCCCTCCTCCCCTCGTTCCTCCCTCGCCCAGACTATCGACCTCCTCCACCCCCGCCCCGAACGCTCCCTTTTCCCGTGTCTCTCTCCTTTTCTCTCCCGCACCCCGCTCCCCACGACTGCGCTGCGTATGATCTCGCACAGCGACCGACCGCCTCGGTGCTTGTGCCCTGCTTCGTCTTCGCTGCGTCTGCGTGCACTCTCTTTTGTGTTTCTTGTCGCTGGCATCGCTGGCGACGCTGAGCTCTCTCCCCCCTCCACCTGGAGTGCTTCCAAGGGTCTCACCGCACGTTTTGTTGCTGGTCACCCTCTTCTCCCCCCCCCCCCTCGTCCCCCCCTCCTTTTTTTCTTCAGTTTCCTTGACCGCTCCTTCTGCGATGGTCCGCCGCCCCCGCCACGCACGGCGCCACTGATGCGACCTTCGTCTCCTTGGTGTGTGTGTGTGTGCGTGTGCGTGTGCGTGCAGGCTTTCGCAGACTTGTGCGGCACCCGAACTTGCTTTTTTTTTTTGCTTTCTCTCAGTTAGCGATTGTTCTGGCGGGTCTCGTGTAGACTGACAGCCGAGAACAAAAAGAAGGCGGGGGGGGGGGGGGAGAAGCGCTTGCAGTGACGGAGCGCGATAAGGGATGGACGAGCGACCGAAACGAACGTCTTCGCTCCTCGCTCCTCCCCCCTCCCCCCTCGCCCCACACACAGACGGACGCGCTCACACGAAGCCACACTCACGGAGACTCTCTCCCTGTACGTCCTCTTCTCCTCTTCCCTTTAGTCCTCCTTGCGCAGTGTGCCGATCTTGGTCCTATCCATTTTTGTTGTGTCGTTCTTCTAGCTCTGCTTCGTGCATCTCGCCACGGCATGGCCCTGCGAGGTCTGCGAGCCTGCGACGTTCTCACGCCACAACCTTCCTTTCCCTCATCTTGATCAGGCAACGGCGCAACACGGACGGTTACGCTCGCGTTTGCTTTGGTGCTGTGACGAGGAGGTGCTGATGGCGGCACACGTTTTTTTTTTCCTTTGCTGTTGATCTCGTTCCGTCTCGTGCATCATGCTCTGCGCCACTCACCCGCTCTCCGCCGCACACGTTGGTTGATGCTTTATGCCGATTTTCTCAATCTGATTTGCCCTTCGCCTTCTCTCCCCGCTCAGTCGACATCGGTAGCGTCTCGTCAGAGTTTTTTTTTTCTTTTCAGGATGATCGAGCTTGTGGCCTGCTCCCCAGTGTGCCTTTCGCCGAATGCGTTTTTTTTTTTTCTCCACGGGTCCTTCTTATTGATCCTTGGTGTTGACCAGCTCGCGTGGAGAACTCCTCACGTGTCGTTGTGCCCCCCCCCCCCCCCCCCCCGACAATCTCCGCTCCCCTCCTGACACTCGCATTGAAGCCATGCAGCTGTGCAAGTGAGGTTCTGATGCCCTTCGTCAAGGCTGTGAGCACGCTTCCTCTTTTTGTTTTTTCGGTTTGTTTGTGCTTTTGCTTGTGGAACTTGCAAACGCGGGCTACGTGCGCGCGCACCACGAGATCGGGCCGAGATGCATGAAATGCAGTGAAGCACTCGCGAGTCCCTCGGAGGTGGACAACGAACTGCAGGACTTCCTTCTTGTTGTTCCTCTGTGCCAGCGTAGACTCTCTCTCTCTCTCTCCTCCCCCCCTTTCGTGTGCGCTGTTGTCGCTTGACGTTGTTTCCTCTGCTTACTCTACGCGCACCCGTCTTCTGCCGATGCGCGCTCTTTGGCTTTGCTTGTTCGCGCACGACTGTGGTCTTCCCTTCCATGTGGGTTTTCTCTGTCTCTCTCACACTCCTTCCCGTCTTTTTTTTTTCTTCTCCTCTGCACACCGTCGCTTTTGCTCGCGTTGTGTCTGATCTTGACTTGTGTACTTCGTTTTGTGGGTGTGTCTGACGAGGATGATGATGGCTGGTAAAGAAGTGAGGAGTGACGGTGATGATCGCTCTCATTTTTTACCCCCCCCCTCTCCTTCTGCCTCCCTTCTTTTTTTTTTCCAGAACACCTTCATTGCTTCGAGTTTCTCGCCTCGGTCTGCTGCGGAGCGGCAGAGAGATGGGCATGCGCACACACGACGCAAAACAGGTGCTCCCTAACAACAAGGCAATCGGGAAAAAAAAACAAAGAGTACTGTCCATGCTCTCCCTCAACAACCCTGCGCTGGCGTCGCGTGATCTGAGACAGATAAAGCCTCCCTCGATGTGCTGACACGGCACCGCTACGCCTTCTCCCTTCCCTCTGTGTCTGTCTGTCTGTCTGTCTGTCTGCAAGTGTGTGTATGCGTGCAGAAGAGCTTGAATGTGCTTCTTTTTTTCTCCCCCTTCGAGCTGCTAGCACGTTTCTCTGCATTCGGGCTCCCGCTGACGAAGTCTTCTGCGCCTGAGGCGTACGCGAGTGCGTGTGTATGTGTCTATGTGTGCGCGCTTGGTTAGGAGTGGCAGAGTCAGGTTGCGGACCGCAGAGAATGGATACTGTGTGCAGCCGCTCACTGGAACGCCGGGAGCGGCGCGCACGTTTGGGCGTGTGTGCGTGGATGCGCATCTCTCGCTTCATCTCTCTTTCTTTCTCTTGTGCTCCTATTGAGGAATACACACATCACTCGAACGAAGACGAAAAAGGGGCTTTTTGGCGTCGCCGCCCCACCGCTGCACTCCTTCAGCCACTCTCCTCAGCCAACCTTCGACTAAACTCCAGCGACACTGTGAACGGGGCGACGAAGAGCTGTGTCGTTTGGAGAGGGACTGTGTGTGTGTGTGTCTTGGCCACGCCGATAGGGCCTTCTCTTCGAGCTGAATGTGATACTCCCTTTCTCCGTTGTGTTTCTGCCCTCCTTCACCCCCCTTTCTTTTCTTTTTCTCTTTTTTTTCTCCTTCTTTGTCTTGCTGCTTTTGTTGGGCTTTTTCTCTTTCGCTTTAGATGGTGTTGTCCGTCTTTCAGGACTTCTTTGGATCTCGACGTGACGGTTCCTTTCCTTTTTTTTTTCCACTCTTGTTGTTGTTGTTGTTCGTTCGTTCTTTCTCCTCTTTTCTTCTCCGTTTTTTTGTGTTGACTTTACGGGAACAATAAACAAACAAACAAAACAAAAAGATCCAAGCTTCTCTTTCTGTCTGTCTCTCTGTCTGTCTCTCTCTGTCTCTCTGTCTGTCTGTCTCTCTCTCTTTCCATCCCTACTAACCCCTTTGAAACCCCCGCGTTGACACGGTGAAGTACACGAAACGAACCGCACACGCGAACATCATCATCAAAAAAAAAAACAATGAAAAATGCCGTCGAGCGAGAGGAAGAAGGAAAGAATGGGGATTTCTTTACCCTTTCTTCCTGCTTCCTTTTTGTATTTCTGAAGAGAGCGGCATAATGGTTGCCGCACCGGCACTCACGGTTTGCGTGTGTGTGTGTCGGTCGCAGAGCTCCATTGCCACGCGTCGCGACGATGTGTGTGTGTGTGTGTGTGTGTGTGTGTGTCTGTGTGAGTCTGTGCTTCCCCCGTGTCAGCATCAGCGAGGAGTTCATCCTTCCTCTCCCCCTTTCCCCTCACTCCCTCCATGTACACAGCCTGCCCCTTCCCCTCACTCCCTCCACGTGCACAGCCTGCCCCCCCCCCTTCCACATCCGCGGTGTGAGCAGCATAGCAGTCCTCTGGTGGTGCGCACTCGTGTGGTAGTGACACCTCTCTCTTTCTCGGTGGCCTTTCTTTTTTTCTTTTCTTTCCCTTTTGTTTCTCTTCCCCCCCCCCCCTTTCCCTTCGCATGTGGCCAGTGCTGTTGTTTTTTTGTTTTCTTGATTTTTGTTTTGAGCTCTCTTTTTTTGTTTTTGAGCTCTCTTTTTTTGTTTCATCGCGTTCGCTGTTTTCTCTTCGATGCCTGCGATGACGATTGCCCGCGTATTACAACGAAAAGAGAAGAGAAAGCCACAAATGCGTATCTTAGCGTCACGGCATCACTTAGGCGGTGTGGTGCGCAGTACACGAAGACATGATGAGGTGGCGGTAAGAGTGAAGCGCGATGACAGCTTGAGTGGGTGATCAAAGCGCTTGCTCCTGCTCCTCTCGCAAGTCTTCCCCTGACGGCCCTAAAGGTGCGCACCTCTCCGTTCTTGTCACTCCACAACACGGTGCCCAAGTAGTCGACTGAATTGGCGCAGCCAACAAAGGGTGCGGAGCTCCGAAGCCGTGCTGAGGACGTCTGTAGTGCTGCAGCTCCTGCCGACTGAGATGCGAGAAGCCAGAGACGAGAGTAAAAAAAAAAAGAGGTGCAGAGGAGGGGGAGGAGGAGGACAGCTATGAGCAATGCAACGCTGCACTGTGGGCAGTCCCAACTGGACTTGCCGTCGCTCCAGTCTCTTTCCTCTACCTCCCTCACCTTGCATCTTGATGCTGACTACACATGCCCGCTCGCACAGGTCGCACCATGTGCTCCACTCTCCCCCCTCCCCCTCCCTGTGCTCTGTCTCACATACTTGACATACACACACACACACACACACACACACACCACACACCACACACATCCATAAACCTCTCAGAGGGGGGGGGGAAAAGCAAATAACGTCAGCCGTGTGTGGTCTCTCTCTCTCTCAGCTGCTCTTCTTTTTTCCCTTTTTTGCTGTGTTGGCCCCTTTCCATACGTCACGCCACACCGCGTGACGTTCTCACGACTCTTCCCCGTGCTCGACCAAAGGCGCTTCCACAACTTCTCACTTATACACGCTGCCGGGAATCTGAAGGTCGTGCACTGCTCCTCGACGCACGCGGCAGGTGTCCCGGTCCCCTCGCCCTCTCCACCGTCTTCCCCCCTCCCCGGACCCCGCCCCTAGCACTCGTTACGTGAGCCTACGCGCGGAACGCCGTACAAGCACGCACACAGGCGCACAAACATACACGATGCCATCGTTGGTCTGGTGCGGGCGGTCGTGGCGGGTCGGCTCGGATGACTTCGTTTTCTCCAGCATCCTGCACGCGATGCTGCTCGCAGGCAGCGGTGCGATGGTGGTTTCACGCCTGAGCGCGGCGCGTGCCAACTACCTGGACGACTGCACACTCGCCAGCCTGGCATGGGGGCGGTGCATGCTGGGGCTCGTGTGCGTCACCTTCGCGAGCACGGTGATGTTCATCTGCACCGCCATCTTCAGCATGCGCGGCGGTGTGTTCGAGGTGTCCAAGCGGAGGGCGGTGCCGGTGCTGCTCTACATCAACGCCTGCTCCGTCGTCTGCATCTTCGTGCTCGCGTGCCTGAGCGCCAAGTACGCCATCTACGACGGCGAGGCCAGCTACTGTGCGTGGGCCTCGACGCGGCACATGTTCCGCGGCGCCCTCGCGCTTGACTTCGCTGTCTCCGCCATCTTCGGCGCCTCCTTCCTCGTCGCCTTCGACCCGAGCGGCCGGCGCGTGTACCGCAACAGCAGCGACTACGCGCACGCCTGGTGGAAGCGGTTCCGCACTTGCTGCTGCCGGTGCGGCAAGCGCAGCAGCACTGAGGACGCCTACGCCGATCTGGCGCAGGTCTTCGCTGTCGCGTTCCGCGGCTACGACATCGTGCCCAGCGACATCGCGGCCGGCACGCTCCTGCTGCATGGCTACCAGAGCTGCTCCCGCGGCCTGCTCTCCCGCATGGTGGACTACGGCCCCAACCCTCACGGCTACCTCGAGCGGGTGTCGAGCCAGGCACGTCCCGCCGAGCGACTCACGGCCCAGCAACGGGCCTGGGCACGCGAGCTGGAACAGTACAGCCGCTTCTACATCGCCGCCTACGGGTGGCTGCTCTTCGAGTTTCAGCACTTCGGCACGGGTGTGGCGCGACTTTGCTGCGACGACCCGTGCATGTCCTGCCGACAGCACCCCGGGCACCACCGGAAGCAGCGGTGCTTCTGCGATGTGACGGCGCTGCTGCACGAGACAAGAGTGCCCGAGGAGGACGTGCTGCTGACCGACTGGGAAAACAAGGTATTCCAGCCGGTGCACTACGTCGCCTACGACCGCAGCAGCGACGCCGTCATTGTCGCAATACGCGGCAGCATGTCCGTGGAGGACTGCGTCACGGACTTCGCGGCGCTGCCTGTGCCGCTGGAGCTGCGCGACACCGCGCCTGGGGTGGCGGCGAGCGAGTACTTTGCGCATGGCGGCATGGTGCGGTGTGCGCAGTACGTACTGGAGAACTTGACGACCCATGGAATTCTGCAGCAGCTGCTACGCGGCCGCTTTGCTGGCAAGAAGGTTGTCCTGCTTGGCCACTCCCTCGGCGCTGGCGTCGCGCTGATCCTGTCGGCGATGCTGTGGTCAGACCACACGGAGCTGCGGGGTCGGCTGCGCTGCCTCGCCTACGCGCCACCAGGGGCACGGTGTCCAAGGAGGTGATGGAGTATCAGAAGGACTTTGTCGCGGCGGGGTGCATGGGCTACGACATGATCCCTCGGCTCGCGCAGCACACGTTTGACTCCTACCGGGAAGCTCTCTTTGACGTGCTGGCTGCGTCCACCATGAACAAGAACGCCATCTTCATGAACCTGCTGCGCACCAGCGAGGTGGCCAAGTCGTTTCATCCCTCGACCGCAGCGGAGGAGCAGGGGCGGCGCTCGTCGGAGAGTGCCGCGTACCGTGAAAGACTGAACCACATCCCGTGCATGCCCTCCGCCGAGACGCACAAGTTGTACAACTGCTTCTACATGATCCACTTTGTGAAGGTCGTGGAGGTCTGCAAGAACGCGTGGTGCTTGTCAGGGTGCCGGTGCTACAGCGAGGAGGTGTACATCCCGGTGGTGCGCGACCTTGAAGCGGTGCAGATGCTGCTGGCCTCGCCGACGATGTTCACGGACCACTTCCCCGACCGCTTCTACCGCGTTATGAAGAAGTCCATGGAGCTGCTCGACGCCGGGGAGCTGGACCGCTTCTACATCGATGACATCACACCTCTCGCGCCGGCACTGCATGAGGCGCCGATGCACTACGTTGCCAACACGCCAACGACGGTCACAGAGACGGGCTCCGTGGTGAACTACGGCGCCGTTGTTTGATGACGGAGGGAGATGGAACCCCCCCCCCCCCCCCGCCCCCCCCGACACAGAGGGGAAAAAAAGAGAGTGTTGGAGCGCGGCACCACCATTGCCGAGGTGATGTGTAAGTGCGCGCATGCCCCCCCCCCCCCCCCCCCTCTGCGCACGCCGTCCGACTCTGCTGCCCCACGTGCGCTTCCCGGCTCTTTTCATTTCTGTTTTTCTTCTCTTTTTGTTGTTCTGTTTCTGGTGTGGTCGTTGGCTCGCACACACAGACACACCGGGACTTGCGACACCGTGTCGCGTCCGCCTCATTTTGATGACGGACATGTAATTTTGTTGTCCCGTTTGCGCATACCTGCTCGCGTGTGTTGGTGGTGGCGTGTGTGGCCTGTGCCCTTGTTTTCGCACCATGTTTGGCTGCAGAAATCTTTCTCTTTCTCCCTCGTCCCGACACGCTTTGCGTGCCCCGGTAGTCTCCTTCAAGACTCCAAGGTCCTTCTGCACTCTCGTGCCGCCTGTACGCTGCTGCGTGGCATCTCGGGGCTTTTCTTTTTGCCTCACCGTGCGGCCACCTACCTCCGTCTCGCGACCTCCGCCCTTCCTTGCTCAGCCGGTGACGGGCCACGGTGTTGCATATCCGTGCCAGCTCTCTTTCTCTCGCCACCTCGTTCACCTTGCTCCGCTGCTCCACAGCATTCACCGCTGTCCCCGCCTCCCCCCCCCCCCTGCACACGACGGTGTCACCCCTACAAGAAAAGAAAGAGGCTGCAGGCGTCTCGCCGCACCCCTCCCCTCTTTTGGCTTCATCTCATACACACACACACACACACACACACACACACACACACACTTACACACTTACACACTGCAGCATCGTGTTGTGGCTGTAAAACCCTCGCAGCCCTTCCCGCCTTGTTTGCCCACCGATAGAGCACACCGGACGTCGCCTTCCTCCCCCCCTTCCCTTTGTCGTATCTCTCCGTCGACATGGAGGAGTCGGACCGATACAAGCAGGAAGGCAACAAGTACTTCCAGGACAAAAAGTTCCAGCACGCCGTTGACTCCTACACAAAGGCCATCGAGGCATGCATTACGCCAACGCTGCTGTGCAACCGCGCCTTTGCATATCTGAAGCTGGAGCTGCCGGGGGCGGCGCTGTCAGACGCGCAGGAGGCTATCGAGATCGAGCCCGGCTTTGTGAAGGCCTACTACCGCAAGGCGTCTGCTCACCTTCTGCTTGGCAAGTTCAAGGAGGCGCAGAAGGACTTCGACGTCGTGCTGAAGCTTGTGCCTACCGAGAAGGATGCGCGGGAGAAGTACGACCTGTGCGAGAAGGAGCTGAAGCGGATTCGCTTTGAGAACGCCATCAAGTCGAAGGACGGCGAGCCCGTCTCGGTGACCATCAAGCTGGGCACCATCGCCGCCTCCTACGACGGCCCCCGCATCGAGGACGACACGGTCACCGTCGAGTTTGTGGAGGCGATGCAGGAGCACTTCCGTGCCGAGAAGAAGATCGAGCGCCGCGATGTGGTCTTCATCTTGCTAGAGCTTCTGAAGCACTTCCGGGAGTACCCCAACTTTGTGACGATCACCGTGCCGGACGGCGAGGACATTACGGTCTGCGGCGACACGCACGGCCAGTTCTACGACCTCCAGAACATTTTCAAGCTGAACGGCAAGCCGTCACCCACGAACCGCTACCTCTTCAACGGCGACTTTGTGGACCGCGGCTCGTACTCGGTTGAGAATGTGATGACGCTCTTTGCCTACAAGCTGCTCTACCCGAATCACGTCTTCCTGTCGCGCGGCAACCACGAAGGACTGAACATGAACCGCGTCTACGGCTTTGAGGGCGAAGTCCGCGCCAAGTACACGTCGGAGGTGTTCGACCTTTTCTCTGAGGTCTTCAACGCTCTGCCAACAGGGCACATCATCAACAACAAGGTCTTTGTCGTCCACGGCGGTCTATACTCACGCGACGACGTCACGATTGCGGATCTGCAGAAGCCCAACCGGTTCCGTGAGATACCGGAGAGCGGGCTGCTGTGCGAGAGCCTGTGGTCCGACCCGCAGCCGATGCCTGGCCGTACGCCTAGTAAGCGCGGCGTGAGCTGCCCGGCCTTTGGCCCGGACGTCACGGCGACGTTCCTGAAGAACAACAACCTCGAGCTGGTTGTGCGCTCGCACGAGGTCAAGGAGGAGGGCTACGAGGTGGACCACAATGGCAAGTGCATCACGGTGTTCAGCGCACCGAACTACTGCGATCAGATGGGCAACAAGGGCGCCTTCATCCGCTTCACCGGCGGCGTCATGAAGCCAAAGTTCACCACCTTTACCCACGTCCCACACCCCGGCAAGCGACCGATGCAGTACGCCTCTGGCGCTGGCCTCTTCTGAGCGGTGGGAGAGGCGGAGCGTAAGCGGAGGATGCCGCACCGGTGGGATGGCGGCGGCGGTTTGGGTGTGGGGGGGGGGCGGGGGAGGAGTGGCGGTTCACTTGTCAGGCTGGATCTCCACACAGACGGGGACACACGGGACGCCACCGCCTCCGTGCCGAAGCGGAAAGCGCCCTTGTGTCCGGCGGTGCAGCAGTGCATCAATAGACGCGAGTGTGTCTTGAGGTGTGTGTGTGTGTGTGGATGAGCTGAGCCTGAGGTTTGGGGTGGGGTGGGGGAGTGGCGGGGGCTGCAGCTGCAGTGGTTGCACGACTGCTGCATCTATCTTAATGAGTGCGCTGCACCTGAAGCACGAGGACGGTAGGGCCGACACAACGGCAACGAGAAGAGAAGTTCTGAGGGGAGCCTGAAGAGCCGTGCCCACGGCCCCGTATGGGAGGCGTTTGGCGGTGGGGGGGGGGGAAGAACGTGGGACGTGGGAGGGCGGTGGAGAAGGGGTGCGGTAGTCACCGCCCACGCGCAGCAACACGATCACCACGCCCTCCACCTTTCTGTAGGAAGAGACGGAAGCTGTGGCGAGACGCCAGGGTAGTCAGCGCATGTGCCCCATCACTGCGTCTCGTCCGTGTTGACAACTCTCGAGCCGCCTTCCCTCTCCGCATTCAGCCGTGTGTGCGTGCGACGTCACGCTAGATGTCGTGGCTGGGATGCCTCGTTGGGTGTGTGGGGGAGAAGGGACGAGCTGTTGTGCTGTGCGCTTCACTCCTTTCACCTCTACTAGCCCGCCACCCGCCCCCCCTTCCCCTTTCATCGTACCACCTCCTCCTCGCTACCCCCACCTCCTACTTCTCCGTGCGTTGTTTTTGATCTCTCTCTCTGTGTTCGTGTCCCCCCTGTGTGTGCAACTTGCCGCCGCCCATAGCATCGTGTTTAAGTTGATGGTGTAACTGTGCTTCCATATTTCCTCCCGAACGTTCACGTGGGCAGCACCCAAAACAAGGACCTCAGCCGAAAGCAACTGCAATGAAGCACGCTGCTACGACGGGTGCGCACCATTTTGCACTAGTATCGTAGGAGCACTACCGCGACCGTAACCGGTACCGCAAACGCCTACAACACTCCCCCTTACCTTTCCCCGAGCGCGAGCCCATATGGGGGGGGGGGGGGGACGCATTGTGTTCTGGACGCGGTGGAAGGGGCCACGCCCTGCCTCTTGTTGCCAGCAGGCGTCTAATGCCGGCCGTCCTTAAGGCGGTGTACAGGCCAATGGCTGGGATGCCAGTCTGCGTGCTCATCCACGGTCGAAGGACGTGAACGCACTGTCAAGCAGCTACTGCAAGCAACACCGTGCATCTAGTGACCTGCTCCTATCTCTCTCCCTCTCTCCCTCGCTCTCTGTCTTTCTTTGTTTCTGCCGTCTACGACATGCAACACCTCTTTGACGATGGTTACGAGCGGCATGTTGGCGCACTCCGTGAACTCACAGCGCTTCTTCACTGCCTCGCTGTCTGCCTCATACTCCGCAATCCTCCTTCACAGCGCTTACACAGAGCTGTTTCCCTCTAGTGCGCCTCACACGCACGCGCTTTGTCGCCATCGTTGCTTCGCTGTCCCTTTCACTCTCGCTAGCTCTGTTGCTCTTGCTAGCTGAGTCGCTCACCTCTCGCACGACGCCTGCTGCACATTCATTCTGCTGAGCACAAGCACACAGAAACACGCCTCGCCTCACCGTGGCCTATCCCCTCCGCAGCCTCTGTCTTGCAGGGCTGTCACCGCAGCGGTGTGTGTGTGTGTGTGCGTGCGTGCGTGTGTGTGTGCCCCGCGGCTGTCGACCTCCCTCTTCTTTCTTCGTCCTTGCCCTTACCCGGATTCTGTGTGCAACTCTGTCGGTTGCCCCGTCCCCTTTCTCCGGGCCTTCGTTTTCTTCCTTTTTTTATTGCTATTTTTGTTGTTGCGGCGCCGCTCCGCTCGGGCACATCTCTTTCAACGCTCCACCACCCTACGCACCCGCGCACCCACTTCAGCCAGAGCCCCTCGCAGTGGAGTTGGCGACAGAGGACGGTGCTTAACGTACGTCGGACCGAGGTACACCTTTCCCTTGTCTTTGGTGCACTCTCTCTCGTCTTTCTCCATCGCTTCCTTTTCTGTTTTTGTTTGGGAGATTGTGTGAAGCAGCGTGCCGTCGACGCAGAGCCCTTCCCCCCTCCTTCCCTCTCTCACCCCCGTCTCCCGCATTCCGCCCTAGCTCGGTGCCACGACTCCCACTGCAGTCGTTTGGATTTCTTTCCGGCTGTGCTGTCTGCATCAGTGCATCAACCAAGCACCCCCCTCCCCCCTCGGGTTAAACACTCAAGGGCGTCCTCGCCGGAGCACTTTCTCTAAACATGCAGGTAAAGCGTTCACGGGCGGCGACGGTGCGGTCCGTACGAACCTGCGTCATGATGGCGGCCTACGCCTGCCTCCTCGCCTCGGCGCTGTGTGCGAGCGGAGCGGACACGTTGGCGACGAAGGAGCCAAAGGAGGTGTCAGAGAAGAGGCTGGCGAGTGAGTTTCGCAAGCAGAAGAGGCGCGTCTATACCCTGCTCGACCACTCCTTGCGCATCTGCATGTTCGCCTTCCTCTCCGCCGTGTTTGCCGGACTGACACTCGGTGTGATGTGTGCCAACACCTTCACGCTGGAGATTATCGCGGAGAGCGGCCCCACGCCGGACTGCAAGTATGCAGCAACGGTGCTGCCGCTGCGCAAGCAGGGCCACAAGACTCTCTGCACCCTCATCATCTCGAACATGCTGTGCAACGTGCTCATTGTGCAGGAGTTCAGCGACGTCTTCGACGTTGTCGAGGCCATCCGCACACAGGGCACCAGCACGCATGTGATTGACGACAGCGGCTCAGCAATCTGGAAGTTCGTCGTCAGCACCCTCGTGATTGTGCTCTTTGCAGAGATTCTGCCCATGTCCATCTGCCGCTCCAAGTACTCCCTGCGGGTTGCCGCGGCTGGGTCGATCTTTGTGAAGGTGGCGATGCTGCTGACGTACCCCCTCTCCGCTCCGCTCGGGTGGTTTCTCGACATCGTCGTGGGCAGCGAGGAGACTGGGCAGCTGTACGACAAGAAGGAGCTGCGCAAGCTGATGCGGATGCACTAAGAGCGCGAGGGTGGCGAGGACACCCACATGGCCAAGTCGGAGCTGAACCTGCTGCTCGCCGCGATGGACTTCCACGAGTGCAAGGTGCGCAACATCATGACGCCGCTGGAGAAAACCACTTACGTCAAAGAGTCGGAACTCATCACGCCCGACTTTGTCGAGATGCTCTGGCGCTCCGGCCGCTCGCGGGTGCCGGTCGAGTCGTCGCCGGGTGTGTTCGAGAGCATCCTGGTGGTCAAGGACTTGATGACCGTGAGCACGTCGAGCGAGTACGCGCCGCTGACGGTGGCGCAGGTGGTGAAGGCCAAGGACCGCCTCTTCGCGATGGTGTGCGGCGCCACCTCGCTGCCGTCCGTGCTGAAGTTCTTCCTCGAGGCGCAGACTCACATGGCCGTCGTCTTCGAGGAGGACGAGCACATCGGCTGCGGGTCTGGCCCGACGCTTGTGACGGACTTCGATGCGACGTGGCGGTCAGAGTCGCCAGTGGGGCGCACCTTCAGCAACGCGATGCCAAAAATTATCGGCATCCTGACGCTGGAGGACGTCGTGGAGGAGCTGCTCGCGTCGGAGATCTACGACGAGTACGACCACTACGACCCAGTCGAGCCGGGGCTGCGGACGAAGTCGGCCGAGGTCCCGGGCAACAGCCGCCACGCCAACACGCTGAACCTGCCTCAGGAGCCCGAGCAGCCGCCGCGCGTGAACTTCTACTCGTACTTCACGCACCCCACGGAGGAGATTCCGCTGACGGACCCTCAGGTCTGGGCCGTCGCCTACTACCTTAGTCGCACGGTGCGCTGCTTCTACGGCTGGCAGCTTCCCTACATCAAGCTCCTGTTGGACGAGTGCAAGGACACGCAGCTGTGCAACGCTCCATCAAGTATGCAGAACAGCACTTCGGAGGTGACGCGCGGCACCCCGGCCGATGAGAACCTGGAGACGCAGAGCACAACGAGCTCGCAGGTTGGGAACGCGTCCGGTATGCCACCGCGCCCACAGTTCTTCTTCAAGGGCGGTCACCACCAGTTCCTCAACGCGGCCCCTGCGGAGTCACACATACTGTACTCCCGCGGCATCCGCAGCGACCGCTTCCTCCTCGTCCTCGGCGGCCGCGTGGAGCTGCTTGTGGGCGGCGAGGCGTTCCGCACGAAACTGCGGAGCTTCACCTACATCGGCGAGGACGCGTTGACATCGCCGTTCTTTGTGCCGGACTTCAGCGCGATGGTCGTCTCGGCGGCGCGCTTCTACAGCATCTCGCGCGCGCTCTTCGAGAAGTACCTCTCGTACCAATCCATCAGCCGGCGTCGCAGCAGCACGGTCCGCATCCTTGGTCCACCCTCCTCGAACCCGTCCACCACGCTACGCCCCTCCGCGTCACGACAGGCCCTCAGCGCGCTGGCCGGCAACGAGCGCGAGAACCTCCTCGGTAACCGCGGCGACGCTGCAGCCTCCCCGCTGCGGCACTACGGAGGAACGAGCAAGAAGGCGGTGCAATGAGTTGAGACGTGGAGGGTGGAGGGCTGCCCGTTGGTAGATGCACACAACCGGGCGGAGGGGGGGGCCCACATGTTGACTGGCGATTGTGTTGCCGTTGTTCTCTTTGCGTCTTCTTTTTTTTTTTTCCTTTTCTTCTCCCCTCCCATGTTCTTCGTTTGTGTGCCCGACCGTGCGTGTTGACGCTTTCTTGTTGCTCGTGTACGTTGGTGCACTTTGTCTCTTCTGCAAGCAGACGTGGCAGTGTCAACAATAAACGCGAGCAGCCCATGGTTGGTTAACCTGTCGTAGCCGAAGGAGCGCAGGTAGCTCCAGGAACCGCCCCCGCCTTCCCACTGAGCCTGCGGGCGGGCTAACGGGGCGACGGTGCGTGTCGTGCGTGGTTGATGCGGGACGCGTGCGAGCCAACAAACAAATAAGACACACGTACATAAGCAAGGTGGCTCGTGGGAAAAAGCGGGGAGGTCTGCCCGTGAGACCGTCGCCGGTAAGCTGCGCGGTGACTGCGTAAGCGTAAGACTTCAACCCGCAACACGCCGTCAGGCACCAGCAAAGAAAAGAAAATCACCAATGCACCTTTTTTTTTCTTCTGCAGAGCCTTTCACAGAGCGTTTCATCGGCACAGGCGTGCTGTTGCATGCGTTACGAGCACGCCTGCTTTGCGTTGACGATGCCGTAGCTGTCCTTCTCTCCACGGGGCTCAATCGGATGTCTTCAAAGAGAGACACAATGCAAAAAAAAAAAACAGAGATGTGCACGCGTGTGCCACGAGGCATCTACCCAGGCGCAACGTGAAAGCAGTTGACGGAGTTTCCGTTGTGCGTGTAGCACAATCCCCCACCCCCCCCTTCTCGCACGACAAAGTGGTGGGCCCTTTCATTTTTCGAGGCTTTCGTGAGCTTATGTGACAGTGGGCCGTCAGCGGCCCCTCGCTCCCGCTCTGTCGATGTCATCTACGCCGATGGAATCACACACTTTGTAGAACAGCATCAGGGTCTCATCGCGACGTGTACCCTACACACCTGCTGTGGCAGCCTCCTTTGCCCACTTTGCTCTTTACCCGAACCGCTCTACCGCGTTCTATCGCGTTTCAAAATGTGCCCACTGCAACCTTCTACGCATCACGCTGACACCGAGCCCCACCTTAGCTCGCACCCCCCCCCCCCCCCAGACACCTACACCAACACCAACACCGAGCCCCCTCCCCCCCGCTCCCGACACCCCCCTCCCCTTCACTCCTTGTCGTATCGGTGTTCGCGAATTCAGCACAAAAAAAAAGGATAGAGGAAGGGAAAGAGAAACACGCGAAGGGGGAGCACCCGGCACCACATCAAGTTGAGGCTCTCTTCCTCCTTGGCTAAGGACCACGTCGTGCTGTTATCTTTTTTTTTTTCCTTCACTTCTCTTCCTTGCCATTTCATTCTCCTCGGGTTGGTACCGGGTTCTGTGTGTGCACACTGCCGCTCGGCCCCCCTTTCCCCCTCCCCCCCCGCGAGCATTGGCCACCGCGTCTCCTTCGCTTACCCCCCTCCCCCCTCCCCCCCGCCATCTCGCTTCTCAATCTTCTTTTCCCACGTGTAGTGGCCTGTATACCGGAGCGTCCTGTTCCTTTAGCGCTGCACTTCTGTTTCTGTTCTGTTCTGCTTCGGGTGCCCGGCACGGTCCGCGGCTCGAACCCTTTCCCTCCCCCCTCCCCTCCCCGATCTCACGTATCGCCTCTCCCTCGGTACCTTCGGGCTCTCTCTCTGCCTGCCTGCCTGCCTGTCTGTCTGTCTTTTATCGCGCTTTCCCCTGCGTGTACTCCCGTGTGGCCCCCACACTTCTCCAGCTTCGTGTCTGTGTGTGTGTGTGCGTGTGTGTGTGTGCGTTCTCTCTCTTCTTTGAGAGGGGGTGCCATTGCGGCGCACTTTCAGACGGCGCACTCGCGTCATCTTCGTATTGGCTTCTCCTGTTTTACTTTTCCCCACCCGTCACCTGTGCGCCCCTCCCCCTATCGAGGCCCTCCCTCTCAGTTTTGGGCATGCGAGTACACCTCTCCACGTGGACAGTGCGACTCCACAAAACATGGCCGCTCGCAATCGCCACTGTGCTGCTGTCGCACTGCGCGCTAGTGGCACGGGCCGACGATGATGCGTCGTCGAGTGGCTACGCGTCGTGGCCGATGTGGGCGCTCGTCGTACTTTGTACTACGACGGTGCTGCTGTCCGCCATGTACTGTGGCTTGACGATTGGCTTGCTGGGTATGGAGACGATCTACCTCGAGATCATTGCTGACGCCGGCCAGGAGCCAGACCGCACCTTCGCACGCGAAATTCTACCGGTGCGGATGCTAGGCCATCAGTTGCTCGCGACGCTGCTGGTGGGCAACATGCTCACCCTCGTTCTCACCTCGCAGCTCGTCGCGGCCATCGTGAACGGCTCGAAACTCGTCAACTTCATTCTTGGCACTCTCGTCGTCTTGATCTTCGGTGAGATCATTCCGATGAGCTTCTGCAACAACCAGAACAACGCGTTGTGGGCCGGTACGAAGAGTCTGCCTGCGCTGAAGGTGTCCCTCTTTGTGCTGTGGCCCATTGCGAAGCCGCTCGGGATCATGCTGGACTGGATGGTGGGACACGATGCCGGCCAGATTTACGATCGCAAGGAGCTCAAGAAGCTCATTCGGGTGCACTGCGAGAAGTTCTCGGACAAGTCCGGCATCGACACGGACCAGGTGCGCATGATGCTCAGCGCCCTTGACATGAACGAGGTCACGGTGGACGCGGCCATGACGCCGATGGACAAGGCCGTGATGCTGGAGGCGAGCACGCCGCTCGACACGGCACTGGAGCGCCGGCTGTGGCAGTATGGCATCTCGCGTGTGCCGGTGTACTACGAGACACCCGACCGCGTCATCGGCGTGCTCTACGTGAAGGACCTCATACACATGTCCTACCTCGGCCGCGACACGGACATGACCGTCCGGGACTTCGTCGTGCTGCACCCGCGCGACATGCTCGTTGTCAAGGCGAACACCCTCCTGCAGGAGATGCTGCACATCTTTGAGCACCGCCACACCCAGCTCATCTTCGTAGAGCCGGCGAATGCCCCCGGCAGGGAGGGACAAGAGTCAGGATCAGTGCCAGGGTCGAGGCGGAACACACCGCGGCAGCTGCGCAACACCCCTTTCGAATCCAACGGCGTCCACAGCGGTGGTCGACTCAGCGCGGCGGCCGCCGCCACCCCAAGCGACGCGGCAAGCAGCTCGCCGCATACACCCGGGAACGGGCGGCGCAGCAATCGCTTATGCTCCTCGGGGCATGAGACGCCCGTGGCGCTCATCACGGACACGACGGAGAGGCGGCCGTACGTTGGCATCGTAACACTGGAGGACGTCATTGAGGAGCTCATCGCGTCGGAGATTTACGACGAGGACGATTACTCTGGCGGGGAGGCGAACATGTCGGACGGCGAGGTGCTCGAGTGCATCGTTGAGGGGCCGCCCGCGCGGCCGCCGCGCGTGAACTTCTACGCATACGGCGTTCCACCCTCAACTGAGGATCAGAGCCTGTCGGAGGACCAGCTGTGGGCTCTCGCCTACTATCTCCTGCGCACCTACGTCTACTTCGCAACCTGGAATGTGGCGTACGTCAAGTTCCTCCTGCAGCAGGTGGGCGATGTCATTGTCCACGTCAACGACCCCAACGGGGATCGCGAGAAGCAGAACAACAGCACCTCGGCCCCGGCAATCGCCGCCTCGCATCTGGACCTTTCCACCATTGACCCAGCTCGGGTGCTGTACCGCGCCGGGCAGCCCAGCGCCGCCTTCACGCTGGTGCTGAGCGGCGGTGTCGAGATGAGCATTGGCCGCGAGAAGCTCCACACCGAGCTTCGCTCTTTCGCGGATCTGGGTGACGAGGTGCTCCTCTCGAACGAGCCCTTTATTCCAGACTACACCGCCGTCGTGTCCCGCACGAGCCGGCTCATCCGCATCACGCAGGCCGACGTGCGCATGGCGGAGAAGAAGCTCAACGACTACCGGGCCCGGCGGAACCAGAAGCCACTCCGTCTGACCCCGCCAGTCGTGCCGGCGGCCGTGCCCGTGGTGCCGCCGCCGACAACGACAACGCCGCGCAAGACGGCCTCGATGCGTGCGGAAGACAAGCGCGTGACCTTTGAATGAGGCCAGACAGCGTACACAGCGCTCCCCCGGCCGCGGTTTGCTTTCACGGCTGCTGCTGCTGCCGCAGCTGCAGGCATGAGGCACTCTTCTCTGTCACTGTATGGCCTATCCCTCCCCCCTCCCCTCCCCCGGCTGAGCTTCGGCGTGTGCGATGCACAGCGACTCCATCACGTGCAGCGAAAAAGAGGGGATGGGGGAGGCGTCACGGAGAGGGATGAGGGGAGGGGAAAGGAGGCAGGGAGGGCAGGAGGCGAAGACGGTGCTCCTTCACCGCGATGCAAAGGGTTCGGTGCCCATCTTCGATTCCTTGTCGTCGGTGGCACGAGGTGCAGCTCACTTGCGTTTTTGTCTTTTTCACATTCTCTTTCTCTCTGTCTGTCTGTCTCGGCTTCTCGTGTCCTTTCTCGTCTTGTTCTTTTTGTTTGTTGCTTTGTGGTCTCCTTGTGGCGGTGCTTGTCACGTGGTGCGACGTTCCTGGGTCACGCGGGTGTCGGCGTTTGCTCTGTTTGTCAGGCCTACCGTGTGTGTGTGTGTGTGTGTGTTTACAGCACACGACCGCATTGCTCCCCTCTGTTGATGTTGTTTGCGGGAATGGCGCAAAGTTGCTCCGTGCCTGTGCGTGTGAGTGTATGTGTGCTTGTATGTGGATGACTCCATGCGGGTGGGTGCGTGCAAAGTTCACGGGCCACCACACTCCTCATGCTCTTTGCAACTCCAACGCAGTAACGATCCGAAGAGGCGTGTGAGGTGGCGATGTGCTACGGATTTGAAGGGATGATAGTGCTCAGCACAGTCACGTATGTCGCCGCGAGATGCATGCTAGATGCTGACAAGGTGTCGGCTTTGCTTTCAAAGGAGCAAGCGGTCGCACCCCGAACGCGTCGTACAGCACCTCTCTGTGCCTGCACTATGACGCGCGTGTCTCCATTCCCTCACCTCTTTGTGCCACCGCAAGTGCACCCCTGAAACCTCCCCCCCCCCACCCCCCCGTCCCCTTACTCCTTCCTCTCTGTTGTCTCTCCTTTGATGTGCTCGTGACGCTTTTTGTTTGTTGTTGTGGGGTGGCGGGGGTGGGGGGCCACGGCACAGCGCGACCCTCATCGCATCCCAGCGTCATTGCGTCTCGAAGGACCCTCTCCGCCCCTTCATAGATTGCTGCATCCCAGCTGCTCACGCACCGGCTTGTCTTCCTATCTTACCCTTCTTCACCCCCCCCCCCGCGCCGCACGCCAAGAAGCTCCTCATCACCTGCTAGCCGGCTAAAAGAGAAGATCGAGATGGACACAGAGGATGGCGAGTTCATCATCTGCGGCGACGGCGGCTCACCTGAGGACGCCGCCTTCGACTCGTTGGTGGGTGTTATTGAGGACTTTATGATTTCGTTTGACCTGGCCACCGTCTGGGAGTCCGTCCCGCCGCTCCACACCGTCTCCAGCGACCATGATCGGCACACAGCGTACCGCTCCGTCGTGGAGAAGGTCGAGGCGGCGCTGGACGCGCACGTGCTTGCCGCCTGCCCCGAGTACGGCTCCATCGATGAGGTTGGCACGCTGCTGCAGCAGCGCCACCAGGACATCACGGAGGAGGTGTGGGAGTTTGTCAGCGAGGGCTGCTTTGACTACGACACCTTCATAACGGAGTGGAAGGAAAAGCGGCCATAGTGCTCATCACACAAACACAGCACCGTCTGCTGTACTCCTCCGTCTGGCACACGGCACTCGCGCTGCCGCTGCAGCCTGTCCTGGAGAGGACCTCCGAGGGCGACTCACGTGCGCGAATGCAGATGCAGATGACCCACCGGTGCCCCCTTCCCATGGTGGTACTCCACGCCCGTCTTGACACACAGACGGAAGCGGCCAAGGGTAGTGGGAAAGCGGGAATAGAAAACGGGGAGGAGGCCTTCCTTGTTGGCTCTGGCGAACAGCCGCACACCGTCAATCTTTCTTCCGGTATCGTCGCCCCTCTTCACCCCTCCCCCTCCCCTCACACCGCACACAGGCTGGAGGAAAGAAAGAAACAAAAAAAAACCAGAACAGGCCCACAGCAGTGGACGAAAGGAAAAAGAAACGATTAACACGGCGACAACAGTGTTCGTGCATCTCCCGGCCCCTCTGCGATCGCGAAGCGGTGCCGCGACTTGCTGCTCACGACCTTGCTTGAGCTATGCCGTACACTTGATGTTGCGCGACGCTGTCCACTGTGCGGATCCGTGGTGGGTCTGGAGTGCGGCCTCCGCGAACGACCACATCTTTACGTAACAGACGCTTTCCATCTTCTGCCATCCTTTTCTACTCGTCTCTTTCACAGTCACTGGCGCGTCGCGTACTCGACCGCTGCGACTTGCAAAGCCATCAAAACACCGCCGCAACCCCTTCACCGTGCGCACACACACCGTCCTCCATTCTATTCTGCAAGGCACCCATCAGCACTTTCAGTGCCGCCACTATTCTGCTTCTATTTGTCTCCGCCGATCTCCCCCCCCTCCCGCCTTTATACAGCGCGTACAGCTTTTTTCCTCAGCCCCCCCCCCCCCCCCCCCTCGCGTCCTTCCTCCTAGTTCATCACCCTATTAGTGTGGCTCTCGGAAGCCGGTCTTTGCGCTGGTGGTTGACTTCTTCCGCCCTCCTCCCTCCCTTGCCCCTCTCTGTCCCGCTCTCTTCAGCTCACCGTCTGCCTCTCTTCTCACCTATATTCATCTGAGCGTCCCTCTCTCTCCTGGGAGGGGCGGGGCACGTTCCTTGCGTTGTCGGTTTTCTCTGCTGCACCGCGCGTTGCAACACGGTTGGGACTCACACCTCTCCGTAGCCGCCCCTCTCTGTAAAGGCTGAACCACCCGCAGTGAGCATTGGCCAAGGCGTCCCTCAAGGCCGGCTTCTTGCTCTGCTCACGCAAGCATACCAAGGGGTAGCAACCGACCCCATTCCTTTATACCCCCTCTTCCCCTATCCCCCCCCCCCCCACACACACACAATGAAGTCTCAGGCAAGCTCTACTACAGCGCCTGAGGACATGCGTGATGGCTTCTTCGACAGCTACCGCTACATCTGGGGCCCGCAGCGGCCACCGCGCACGGACGAGGAGCTGCAGCAGCTGCGTGCGCGCGTCAACACGCCACCCTCCGAGTCGCTGCCCGTCATGACTTTTGAAGACCGCGTCGCCATCCGGTCCCTCTTCTACGCCGTTGCAGACGACATCAACCTGCGCAACCTGCTCGATGGCCTCCTCCTTCCACCACCGTATGAATTCGCCGATCTCCGCCGCAAGCGCTGGAAGGAGAAGGACGTGCGCGTGGTGTGCTCGGTGCTGAACCCCGCACTTGACTGGGTCGTACTCAACCTTCCCTTCAACCTCGCCCTCCGCCTCGGCGCCTATGACGCACGGCTGCGCGCTGCGGGGCGGCGCCTCTCCTGGATCCTCTCCATCCCCTTCGACCTCGTTGAGCGCGAGGAAACCCTGCTGGCACAGCTTCGGCTGTCCATCACGCAGGACGGCACGGCCGAGCTGGCCGATGTGGCGCGGCGGGAGGGCGTGCTGCAGCGCAAGGAGCAGCGTAAGCGCAGCCTCACCCGCGTCGCGACAATCGGCGGCTTTGCCGTCCTTGGGGGTGCGGCGCTCGTCGTCACGGGCGGCCTCGCGGCGCCCGTCCTCGCCCCCGCCTACGCCGCGCTGGTCACTGGTGTCGCCACGACCGTTGGCGCTATTGGTGCTGTCGGCGGTGCCGTGCTCGGCACAGGCGCGCTGGCTGCCGTCTTCGCCACCATCGTCGGGGCCGCCACGCACGCCGCCGCCCTTGCCTCGCTTGTCACGCCAGCGCTGACGGCGGCCAACCTCACAGCCATCTTTGGGGTCACGGGTGCGTCTCTGAGCGGCTACAAGGCGTTCCGCCGCACGACGGACTCCGACATCTTCATGCTCCGCTCTGTCGACGAGATCGAGACCTTCAAGGCAGTTACCGCTGAACGTCCCGGTGCTTCGACTGCGGAGGCTGAGAAGTCGACCGATGCCGAGGAGGAGGCGGCAGACCGCAACTCGGAGGTCGTGCAGCGGCTGGCCCACGCGCACCAGTCGGTGAAGAAGGGCACCACCGCGTTGGGTACGACCTGGGACCTCTCCGAGGTGCTCGAGAACGACTCGAAGCCCGGCGTCGTCGTGCCTTTGCACACCCGCACCGTGGCGATGTCGCACGCCGCCAACCTTCCAGTCGTCCAGAAGCGCCGCCGACACATCGTGTTTGCTGTCGAAAACCACCTCGAGGGGTACGAGCTGCGGCTCAAGGCAATCAAGCTACTCTCCGGGGTGTGGGCCATGGCACCGCCTGCCAGTATTCCAGCCGCGCAGGCTGGCGTGCTCGCGTGCGTCAACCGCTTTGCCCACCCAACCGGCGCTGGCTTCATTGTCTGCTACGTCGCCATGCCCACCTCGAACGCGGCCCACCCGACGCTGCGCATTTGGGTGCGTGCGGAGCGCGACTTCTTCGGGAGTTGGGGCCTGTCCGCGGCGTGCGAGACGGCCAGCACGGAGTTCGACCCTACCGTGGCGGAGTACTGGATGGACGACCACCTTTCCTCGACCGACTTCACGCGGCGGCAACAGGGCGTGGCGCTGGAGGTGCATGTGGTGCCGTACGCGTACCTCAAGGTGTACCCCGCCAGCACAGCGGGCAAGGCGCAGGCCCGCAAGGTGACCTTCTCGATGGAGGAGCTCCCTCAGCGGCAGCTCGAGTACAGCCACGACGTGACACAGCGCCGCAAGCTTGGCCTCTCTTTTGTCAATCGCTCCTCGCACACCGTCTTCACCCGCGACATGGGCCTCGTCAACGGCGAGCAGTGGGCTGAGACGGCGTCGCCGATCGGCGTCTTCCCCGCGGAGGCGTCCCTCACGTACTTCACGAGCAGCGGCTGGAGTCTTGCCGGGGCGGAGGGGTACTACATCCTCGAGATCGACAACAGCTACAGCGAGCCGGTGACGCCACGCTTCTACGTGCGCGTGCAGTTTGAGGTGAGCTCGATGAACAACGTCAACGTCGCCTTCGCCACGGGCTACAACCTCTCCGAGCTGACGCGGCTTTCGCTGAAGCCCGAGGCACCGAGCAGCAAGCAGTTCTTCGTCGACCTCCCGCGAGGGCTCTTCTTCTCCCTCACGTGCGTCATCGACCCCGCCCTCTACACGATGCAGCTCGTCTTCCAGGACTTTGTGGAGCGCTGTGGAGCCGCTGGTGGCGGGGCACCAACGGAGAAGATGACATTGACGATAGGTGTGAGCGGGTACTCGGCAATCTTCGACCCGCGCCGCCCCGTGCGAGACCAGCAGGTCGGGCTGTGGCAGCCGGTGCTGCGCCGCAGTGCCCTTCTCGGCCCAGCCGAGGCCTACGCGCTGCACTGGGAGGACGGGTGCCTGATGCAGTTTGGTGACACCATTCAGGTCAACCTCGAGATCGCCGACACGGTGACGAAGCGGGTGGTGGGCACGGCGACGGCAACGGCGAAGAAGACACTGCTGCAAGGTGCCATCTTCACCGGCTTCCACGCCTTCAACTCGTTGATCGGCGCTTTCCAGCTGCCCCTCTTTGCTGTCTGGGCCACCGGCGTCATCGACAACAACTTTGCCACCCTGTCGAACCGGTCCGTCTACACCGGCAAGGACCTTGCTGTGGCGCTCCTCGACAAGCAGCGCGGCAACCGCCCCGTCACGCTCGTCGGCTTCAGCTTTGGCGCGCGTGTCATCGTCGAGTGCCTGCGCGAGTTGGAGCGGGTCGGGGCGTTTGGCGTGGTGGAGAACGCGTATTTGCTGGGCTGCACGAGCAGCTCCGACCCGGCGCTCTGGCGCAGCCTGCGCCGCATCGTGGCGGGCCGCCTCGTCAACGTCTACACCCGTGAGGACTGGGCGCTGTGGATGATCTATCGCATGAACAAGACGGACCTCAAGCCGATGGCCGGCATCACGCCTGTGAACGTGCCCGGGGTGGAGAACGTCGACGTGACGCCGCTCGTGGCCTCGCACGGCGACTACGCGGCGAAGCTGCTGCCGGTGCTCGGCGCCATTCCGCCGGAGCCGACGCCCACGACGTGGAGCCCGCGGCAGCACTACGGGTCGCCCGGTGTGACGGTGCCGGTGAAGAAGTGCAGCGAGACGGTGACGGCGGTGGCCAAGTCGCTGCACTCCTACCTCACCTCCACTCCATCCGTCGCGATAGGCGTCAAGAACTGCGTCGTGTCTGACATCGCCCGCTACGAGCCGCGCGTGGAGGTGATGACGGTACAGCTGTACGGCTGCTTCTTCGACTTCATGCCGCCGCCGTTGACTGAGGCCGGCATGGCCTCCATCGCCGGGCTGCTAGGGGAGGCGGAGACGCCGATGGGCGCTGTTGTTGCTTACCGCCTGCGCCTGCCCCCAGCAGCCATCCGCGACCTGGTGGTGGTGTTGTACCTGTGCACCAGCGCGGATGGCGACGTGCAGGTGTACGCGCAGCCGAACCTGGTCGAGCGGCGTGTGTCGGCGGCAGAGACGGAGGCGCAGGCGTACGAGCGGCTGTGCACCATCACCGCTGAGACGTGCCACGGCCTCGAGGACGTGCAGGGACTGTGCCGTGCCCACGGCGTGGCGTGGGATCTGCGTGGCGGGGCGGCGCATGCGCAGGCGGTGCCGGTGCCCGTGCCCGACACCTTCGCTGATGCCCACCGCACGGCGTGTGTGCGGCTGCTGCTGGAGCGGGTCGGGGGCTCCAACGTGACTCTGACGTGGCTGGCACTGTTGACGACGGCGAGCTCGGCGCTGCAGCAGGAGCGCTTCGACGAGACGCAGTTCAAGACGGCAATGGCGGCTGTCAGCAGCGCCCATCCACACTACCGCAACGGCAGCAATGCGGGCAGTGGCGCTGGCATGCAGCTGCCGGTGGTGGCAGAGACGGCCAGCACGGACGACATGCAGCAGCGGCTTCGCACCCTCGCAGCGCAGCTGCAGGACGTCGACAAG
>CAWUFJ010000007.1:388586-453893 GCA_963921375.1 Tiliacea citrago
GCTTACCCCCCCCTGCGTGCCGCTCTCCCCAAGCGCTCCAGCTCCACGATGGCACTCGCAGTGGATGCCAAGACGCAAATTGCTATGCTAGAAACTGCCACGGAGACGCTCCTTGTCGACAAGTACGCCATCTGTGTCAAGCTACACGTCGCCAACGCCCTCAACTGCGCAAGGGCCACCGTCCTCATCGACCCCAGCGCGGTGCCGGCGGGCTGCGAAGTGTTCGTGCGCTGGGCACGGCCAGGGGCTAAGCGGCTGCCCGCTGGCACGGCAGTGCTCCACTACGCCATGGAGGAGGACACGCGCGCTGCGTCGTCTACGTCCAGTGCCAGTGTGGCGGTGGGGGCCAAGCGTAGCCGTGCGGACGATGCTAGCAGCACGGCCGCCTCCTCGCTCATGGGCTCGCTGCAAGGGAAGCAGCAGCGCCTCGCGCTGGCCCACCGTAGCGCAGAGGACCTGCAGCGCCGCCTCGGCGCCGCCGTCACTGAAGGCGGCACCCTTCCGCACCCCCGCGCCGCGCACATTTTACAGTCCACGCTGGCGAGCATCAGCCGCCGCCTTGGGCAGCTGCCGCTGCACTTTGTGCTGCCACCCCACGCCGAGACACTCGAGGCGGGCGGCGTGACTTGGACGCGCTCAAACGGGCGGCTGCTCTCACGCGTGTTTCGCAGCACCACCTCAGCAGAGCGCTCGGAGGCGTCCAACTACAGCGACGGCTCACGGCAGGTACGCTTTTACTTCATCGAGGACGTTCTACTGCGCCGCCCACGGCGATGGCGTGTGGCCGCACAGCAACCGCAGGAGCACGCGAGTCGTGAGGGTGCGACGGAGCCCCAGGAGGAGGAGGAGGTGCTGCTGCTGTCGGACGGGATTCTGCATGACGTGAACCGCCACGCCGACCGCGGCTTTCGCATTGTCTTCCTCGAACACTATCCGGTGCTACACCACGGCAGTCGCTATGCTGCCGAGCAGACATTGGCGCCGGTGGTGCGGCTCTGTCGTGAGACCTGCGCACACCTCACCGTCACGGTGCTGGTGTCCGCCATGTCATGGGTGACAGCAGCACGGAAGCAGGGCATGGCGCTCTCGTTTGTGCTCCCTCACGCGGGGCTGCTGCCGTTCTTCGTTGCGCAGCTGAACACGTCACTCGCGCCAGACCCGAGGATGTCCGCTGTGGTCGGTAGCAGCGATCGCGGGTCGCCTTTTCTGAACTCGCTACACGGCGACTTCGCTCGTCACGCCTCGCTGCCATACGTGGACGTGGCAGAGCTGCGAAGCGATGCGCTGCGAGGGGCGGTCTAGGCGTCGGTTGATGCTACCCCAAAGGATGGGGTACACGTAGGCGACAGTGAATCGGCACTACGAAGCCTCTCTGGTTGTACCCCACCGCTGCGTTCTGTTTTGCTCGCGTCGGTGTCCCATGTGTGTCGTAGCGCTGCTGACGCGAAGACGTCACACCCGAACTAAAAAAAAAAAAGCCCTGTCAGAACATGTTCGTCTCACACCGATTCGTAGGCACACCACGATGTGCCCTGTAGCTACCGCGCGGTAGAAGTCTTGCAACGACTTCTGTGTGGTGTACGAGCACTTGTGTAACTCACGTCTCTCTCCGTCACGGATTTTGCCCAAACCTCGACCCTCACTCTGCGCAACGCTTCCTCGCCCACCTCCCCACACCCTCCACCCATTTGGTTCCTCTTTCTCGCACCCCTATAGAAGTTTCTCCCACTGCCCTGATCCCCCACACCATTCCCATCCCCTTCTTTGTTCTAGCCCCCCCCCCCCCCCACTTCTCCTCCCCGCCTTCAAACACAACGTCGGAAGAAAGGAAAGACCGGCACAGCCTTGTACCGCGGGTATTTCCTGGTAACCACGTACGACGTTGTGCCGCACCAGCTCGGCCAACTTCTCTCTCTTTTGTTGTTGTTTTCACCACCACCCTGTCCATAGGAAGCCTCCGTGTGCCTGTACTGCCCCCCCCTCCTCTCCCCTCCGCCCTCCCTTCTCCCCCCCTCTGTTCCATTTCGCACTCCTCATCTCGCGAGGCACCGTTTCAACCTTCGCCGCTTTCTCTCTGTCCCACCTGCACACCGTCCGCTGTATATATACACACCGCACTGCCCATGCAGCGCAAAAGCCCTCGCACGGGCACGCGACGCCGCGTCGTTGCCGGTGCTCTCGTGGCGACAGCAGCCCTGCTGGCCGTCGTCGTGCTGGCCCGTGCTGACCCTGTCGTCACCACTGACGCCGGCCTCGCTGTAGAGGTCGTCGGGTACCCGCACGGCGCTATTCGCGTGACGGCCAAGTCGGCGACGCAGTGGACCTACCAGCCGGAAGGCGTCATCTTGCCTGAGGCGGTGCCGCTGCAGGTCACGCAGCCCGAGACAGACGGCGCCGCGCCGTGGGTGGCTACGCACGGCGACTGCGTGCTGACCATCCGCGTTGCCACACCGCACGTGCACTTTGACTACGCCTGCCACGACCAATCGCTGGTTGAGGCGGTTGCCTTTGCAGGCCCCACGGCAGGCCCGGAGGTGAACTTCACTTTCCCGCAGGCGCAGACGCTGTACGGCCTCGCCGAGCATGCCGCCGACCTTCCGCTGCGTCCCGGCGAGTCGTACGAGATGTACAACACGGACGCCTTCCAATACCCGCTTAACAGCAGCAAGGCACTGTATGGCGCCATTCCGTTCGTCATGGCCTACGCCCCGCAGGCCACGTGCGGCGTTCTCTTCCTCAACGCCGCGGAGACGAGCGTCCGCATTCTCCGCGACACACCCGCGCCGTCGTGCCGGTGGCAACCCGAGGTTGGCGCCGTCGACCTGTTCTTCCTGCCTGGGCCGACTCCTGCAAAGGTGCAACGGCAGCACGCCGCTCTCACTGGGCCGACGATGCTTCCGCCATACTTCAGTCTCGGCATGCACCAGTGCCGCTGGAACTACATCAGCACACGCGACTGCCTCGCCGTGGACGAGGGCTTCGACAACCACAACATGCCGTACGACGCGCTCTGGCTCGACATCGAGCACGCCGACAAGAAGAAGTACTTTACGTGGGACAGCTACGCGTTCCCGGATCCGAAGGTGCTCACTGACGCGCTGGCCTCGAAGGGACGCAAGCTCGTCACGGTCAAGGACCCGCACGTGAAGCGGGACAACGGCTACCATGTGCACGACGAGGCCGTCAAGGGCGGCTACTACGTGAAGGACGAGTCGGGCCGTGACTACGAGGGCGACTGCTGGCCCGGCCGCAGCTCGTGGCCGGACTTCCTGAACACTCGCACGCGGGACTGGTATTCGAAGTTCATCCATGACGACCGCTACCCGGGCGGCAACCGCGACATCCACACGTGGGTGGACATGAACGAACCGTCCGTCTTTAAGGGGGACAAGGGCACGATGGCCAAGACTGCGGTGCACAAGCTGGACGACGGGCACACCGTCGAGCACCGCTACGTGCACAACGCGTACGGGCTCTACTCTGTGCAGGCGATATACAAGGGCATGCTGGAGGCTGGTGGCCCCGGTGCCGCGCCGGAGCGGCCCTTCGTTCTCACTCGCAGCTTCTTCCCGGGCTCGCAACGGTACGCGGCGATGTGGACTGGCGACAACATGGCCCGCTGGGACCACCTCGAGAACAGCATCCCAGAGCTGCTCTCGCTCTCCATCTCGAACTACCCCTTCTGCGGCTGCGACGTCGGCGGCTTCTTCTTCGACACGGAGGAGGAGCTCTACGTGCGGTGGATGCAGGCCGGCGCCTTCACACCGTTTTACCGCGCCCACGCCCACCTCGACACAAAGCGGCGCGAACCGTGGGTGTATTCCACGGAGGCGCAGTCCATTGTGCGCAACGCCCTCGCGCTGCGCTACGCCATGGTGCCGTACCTCTACACCGTCATGTACCATGCCCACACGGAGGGTGACACGGTGATGCGGCCGCTCTTCTACGAGTTCCCGCGTCAGGCCGAGCTCCGCGAGGTGCAGAACACCTATCTCTTCGGCCCCTCCATCCTCGTGCAGCCGGTCGTGCACGCCGGCGCCAGCTCCGTGACAGTTCCGCTGCCGAAGGAGACCGTGTGGTACAACTACTTCTCCGGCGAGCGCGCCGCTGGCGGGTCGGTGACGCTGCCAGTTGACCGCAACACGATACCGATGTTCCTGCGCGGCGGTCACGTCGTTCCCATGAAGCTGCGCCTGCGCCGCAGCACTCACGCCGCCCGCCTCGACCCCTTCACTCTCTTTGTCGCCCTCAACGCGGAGGGCAACAGCTACGGCGACCTCTATCTCGATGACGGCACCACCTTCGACTACCAGAAGGGCGCCTTTGTGCACCGCGCCTTCTCCTTCTCCAATCAGGTGCTACGCAATGCCGCCTTCAAGGACGCCTCGACGGCCGCTGCCGCCGCCGTGGCGGTCGGCGACCTCTACACGCCCGTCAACGCGGTGGAGCGGGTGGTGCTGTACGGCTTCGTCGGCAGTCTGCGGGCCGTGACGCTGGTGACGTCCGTCGGGGGGACGGAGGCGGCGACGCCGCTGGAGTTCGAGCACCTTGGGCAGACAGTGACGGTACGCAAGCCCAACGCGCTGATCGCCGCCGACTGGGCGATCCTGTTTGAGACGGAGTAGAGGAGGGGCTGTAAGAAGACGGCGAGAGAGTTGGCGACCGTCGCTCAGCTGGTGCGAGTTGGAGCGCTTTGTTGGTGCGTGCGCGAGCGGTTTCCCTTGTGTCGTTCATGGGCTGCGTCACAAGCCGAGTAGGTGTAGGCAAGGTGTAAGATGCATCAGAAGTCGTCGTTTCTGATGCACTTGAACAAAGAAGTAAAAAAAGGAAAGGAACAGCGCGGCGCCTCGCACATGGGCGAAGAGGATTGATGTGCCGTAGGTGTACCAACGAGCTTTTCTTTTTGTTGTTGGTGTTGTTCTTTGCCATTGTGGGAAGAGACAAGTCAAACAACTCGGCGAACGGATGAGGCGGTGTTCGCGGTCGGCGGCACTAGAGCGCGGAAGGTGTTCGCTGAGGCAGACCAAGGTGGGGCTCGACCGTCGGAAACGGGAGAGCCCGTTTGTGTGTCGGCGTGTGTTTGGACGGGAGACTCCCCGCTGGCACTCACAAACGACTCCGCTCAATGGACTTGAACATTGAAGCCGCACCCACGGGTAGTGGACTTTGTTGCGATATGTGGCCCACGCTCTGGCTGCTCCGCGCCTCCACGACCACCCGCCAGCTGACGGATAAGATCCGTATTGACTACCCCTCACCGTCAACCCCCCTCCCCCCCCGACTCAACGCTGTACCCTTGTTTCTTCTTGGTTGCTCTTTCACACCAACTCAGAGGTGCCCAGAAACTGCGCCGCACCCCTCCCCCGTCTCTCCTCTCTTTTCCCCCTTTACCCCTGTGTGTGCGTGTGTGTGTGTGGCATCCACCCCCCCTCCCCACCCCCACTCACTCCCCCTTTAGAAGACCGTGGGCGGCATACCTTTTGTGGGCCGCTCCTAGCAGTAGTAGCCGTAGAAGTCCTAGCAATACCGCGCTTGTCTCCCTTCCTACCTCCGTCCCAGTGGTGCTGGACCCCAACTCCAGTGCCCTCGACAGCCTCACCACACAACGAACAAACACATAGCAGTAGCTGCGGTAGCCTTGCCGCACCCCAGCCCCATCACCTCTAGTCAGAGCCATGCAGCGCTTTATCCACCGCAGCGCGAGCGCAATGGCCGTTGTGACCGGCGCACGTTCCTTCTGGGATCCCTACGGTCACCAGCCGGAGTCCATCTTTCTTGACCGCAAGGACCTTCAGCAAATGTACCCGACGCAGAAGCCGCGGACGACCGGTGGCGGCTTCGGCTACGAGCGCGGCCCGTACTGGGCAGCGATGCTGCTGCCCAACCCCGCCATCCGCCTCCCACACGAGCGCCGCCGCCTGAACCCGAAGCCGGCCAAGAACGTCACCGTCTTTGGTGCTAGCGGCTACCTTGGAGCTGAGATTGTGCGGGAGCTGTGCGAGCACCCGGACATTGCCAAGGTGCGCGCCACGACCCGCTACCCCACGCTCATCCCTGAGGGCTCGGACCTCGATGTGCTGCTGCGCAAGTACCCCGACAAGCTGGAGCTGCATGAGTGCGACGTGACGGACCGCATTCAGGTTAACGTGGCGGCCAACGGCAGCGACACCCTCATCTTCGCCGTCGACTACCACGCCGAGTACGCGAACAATAGCCATCACGACGTCTTCCTCATCGGGGCGACCAACGTGAGCTGGACGGCGCGCAGTGTGCGGGCGGAGCGGGTCATCTTCTGCAACGGCCTCGACGCCACCTTCGCGTCCGAGTCAAACTACGTCGACTTCCGCGCCCGCGGCGAGGACGCAGTCGGCGCCAACCACCCCGACGCGACCATCATCCGCTTCGGCCCGCTCTACGGCAAGAACTACCGCTACCGCGGCCTCGGTCGCTACGTCTACCCCGCCTGCTTCCCCAACACGCAGGTGCAGCCCACGTGGGTCGTCGACGCGGCGCGTGCCGTCGTGCGCTGCTCCATGTCGCACCGCGCGGTGCGTTACAAGTTCGACCTCGGCGGCCCACAGACGCTAAGTCACGTCGAGGCGTACCGCGAAATCGCCCGGCACTTTGAGCGCCGTGTCGTCCTTCCATGCTACCGCGGCTTTGGGCGTTTCTTTGGAAAGCTGGCGACGTGGACGGTGCCGAACCCGTGGTTCGACGACAACTACGTCCTCACCTTCGAGCTGGACCAGGTGAACCGGCGCAGCACCCTCTTCGACCGCCTGGCCAGCTGGGACCGCATCGCCTACACCCCCCACACCGTCCGCGAGGCGGCCGAGGTGGAGCGTGGTAAGCGCAAGCTGTCGCCACTGTACGAGCTCGACGTCGCGTTCAAGGCGCTGGAGGCGGCGGACAAGGCAGCCTTCCAGCAGGAGGAGGAGGCGGCGAAGACGTACGGCCTGCACCGCGCCAAGGCAGAGCCGGGCTTTGGCCGCACCGACGGCCTCGAGGCTCTCGCCCAGGAAATCTACCCCGGCCAGCAGTTCCGTATGAGGCCGCTCGAAGGTGCCAAGTACCCGTCTAACGTCAAAAACCCGGGCCCGAACGCAATTCAGTAGCCCGTTGCCCCTTCTGTGGCTTCCGCGAGGGTGCTACCGGAAACGTGTCGGCGTGTGCGTCTGCGTCTGCGTGTGTTCGGTTTCAACTCAAAAAAAAAAGGCGCCTTGTGTGTTCTGGCCATTTGCCTTTGTACACCACGAGGAACTGAGGAGGAGGAGGAGGAGACAGAGAGACAGGGAGGGGGCAGAGGGAGAAGGTGCTTCACGGATTCGGCAAAGAGACAGCCATAGACACCGTCTGACGGTGTGGAGATGCTTTGTCCGGTGCTCAAACTTTAGCTTTGTTCTTTTCGTTCTTTGTGCGGTTGTTTGTATTCTGTCCCCGCCTCTCCCCAGCCTTCCCCACCACCTCCCTCGAGCTCCGTGGTGGGTTAGCAGTACCGTAGCGTAGATCACCACACCCCTTTCCCTGTGCCACATTTCTCGCCTGCCTTGACGTCTCTTCTGCTCGCCGCCGTGGTGCTTGTGAGCCCAGTCCCAATGCTCTCCGTTCAAGCGCGAGAAACTTCAACAATAGAAAATCAAAGAGCGTCATGCCGTCCTCCCCTCCCCCCTGCCCGCGCCCCCGCCTCTGCTAATGATTCGGCGACGGTGGCGTACGAGAGGTGCCGTATGGACGTGGCGTGAGAGAGGCTCACGCAATACCCGCCAGCTGTTCCCAAAGCCACATGGCGCGAGTGTGCGAGTAAATCTCAAGCAATGGCTGTACGGCCTATCCACGCGCCGCCGCTCTCTCCATCCCCCCCCCCCCCCCACCCGTGGCCCCTTCGTCCGGTCACAACAACACCGCAACGCGCAAAAACTCTCCCTCTCTCTGTCTTTTTTTCTCTGTACACTTTCAATGTTCACCTTTCCCGCTTCCGATTCCCTTCCGGGTGCGGCGGCACAGCCACAGATCCAGTGCACCAGCGGCTGTGCAGCGGTGCTCACTCTCCCATCGCGCCCTCGCAGCCCCTCCAACGCGGCTCTTCTATTCCACGCTTTCTTTTCCTTTTGCTTGTTGTCCCGCTCGTCCAGCGCGGAGGCGGAAGGCAGGATGCGGTCCCTAATGCCCAGCAGCAAGCCGTCGAGCCAGCGGCCGCAGTTCCGTCTCTGCTATATGTGTGGTCAGCAGTTCGGTAGTGCCTCCATTGGCATTCACGTTCCCCAGTGCTACCAGAAGAAGCTGAGTCAATGGGAGCTGGGCAACCCTGCTGTCCGGGGGCCGAAGCCGAAGCATCCCGACGCGGTGAATTGGAAGGGCGGCGGCGGCGCCACGGTAACCGCGACGAACCAGGAGCAGTACCAAGAGTTCAAGGCGCAACTCGTGCCGTGCCCGCACTGCGCCCGCACCTTCCTACCCGACCGCCTCCCTGTTCACCTGCGCGGATGCAAGGGGGACGGGAAGGAGACCACGTCGCCCGGCAAGAGCAAAGCCGGCGGCAATGCCGGGAACGGTGGCGGGGGTGGCGGCGGTGCGGGAAGTGCCGGTGAGCGCAAAGGGGAGCAGCGCAGTGCCTCGCGCGGCCGCTCGCACTCCTCTGGCCCCCCGCTGCTACCAACGTGCTACCTGTGCGGGCAGCAGTTTGGCACGGCCTCCATCGCCATCCACGTGCCGCAGTGCTACGAGAAGAAGATGGCGCAGTGGCAAAACGCCGACCCGCACCTCCGCGGGCAGCCGCCAAAGCACCCCGATGCCGCGAACTGGCGCGGTCGCAACGGCGCCTCAGCGCGCGAGCAGGCGGAGGAGCAGTTCCAGGAGTTCATCAACAACCTCGAGGCGTGCCCTAACTGCAGCCGCAAGTTCCTGCCGGACCGCCTCGTTGTGCACCTCCGCTCCTGCCGTCCCGGCAACCCGGCCAAGAGTGCCACGACCAACACGAGCATTGCTCCCGCTGGCGGTGGGGCCGGCGGCGCACGTGCCTCTGCGCCTAACGCGGCGCCAGGCGCTAACGAGGTTGCCACATCAGCACGCGGGGGCGCCGCGGAGAGGGAGCGCCTGCCACGGCCCGTGTCGGCGAGCAGTGAAGACCGCCTTGACCCCAAGCGCAACCGCCTGCCCCGCAACTCGGCGCTGCCGGCCAGGAGTCGCGCCTGCCCACAGTGTGAGGCGGTCGAGTACGACGCCGACGCGAAGTTCTGCCGAGAGTGCGGGCACGCCTTTGATGCTGCTAAGGTCTCCGCCCCGTGCCAGCACTGCGGCGAGCGCATCCCGCAGGGCTCGCGCTTCTGCGGCACGTGCGGGCAGCCTGTGCAGGGAGCCGCGGCCCACGAGCGCACGCCGGGCAAGACGAACGCAAACGTCTCCGCGTCGCGCAGTGTAGTATGCCCGGCGTGCGAGGCGATAAGCGACGCCGACGGCAACTTTTGCGACAACTGCGGCGCGGCCCTCGGTGATGCCGACGCAGCACCCCCGCCCCTGGCGGCCACGGTCACGCACTGCCCGACGTGCGGGGAGGCGGTGGAGGACGCCACGGCGCTCTTCTGCGAGGACTGTGGTGGGCGGCTCGAGGCGGTGGGCAACGGTGCGGCGCCATCGCAGCGCACCCAGGACACCCTGCCGCCGCGGGACGTTGCGCGGCTGTCAAAGCCCGTTGCCCGGGCGCCTCAGGCCAAGGCGTCTGCACCGCAACCGTCGAAGGCACCGGCTGCTGCCGCAGCACCTCCGCCTGCGATTGACGATCGCGATGAGGGCGATGACGCGCACGCTGAGGACGAGGGGGAACGGCTGCCGTGCGACCACTGCGGCCGCCACTTCGCCCTGGCGGCGCTCGCGCGGCATGAACGCGTCTGTGCAACGCAGAAGAAGCGCCGCGTCTTCAATGCCACGAAGCACCGCGTCGCGGAGGGCGTCACCGTTGCAGCGAAAGCGTCCGGCGGCGCCACGCAGACGGCGCCGAAGCGAGACTGGAAGGCGGAGAGCGAGGCGTTCCGGCGGGCACTGCGGGAGGCGCGGCAGGTGGACCAGGTGCTGAAGGCGGGCGGGAATGCGAAGGACCTGCCTCCCCCCACGTACTCGGAGAATCCTGACTACGTCGCGTGCCCCCACTGCCAGCGCCGCTTTGCGCCGGACGTCGCGGCGCGGCATGTGCCGCGTTGTGCGAACACGATGAACCGGCCCAAGCCGCCACCGCGCCGTCGCTGAGCCTCTCAGCGGTGCCGATGCGATCGCCTTCGGCAACTCCTTTTCCCTTTCTCGTGTGTGTGTGCCTTCCCGCCTCCTGCTATCCCATGTACACTAGCACAAGATACTGCATGCATCGTCGCATCGCATTCGGTTTTGTGTTTCCTTTCTGTTGTGTTCCCCCCCCTCCCCTCCCCACTCGCTGGGTTGTTCCGTCTCGCTGGGAGCCGGGCTCGAGTGCTGTGTCCTGTGCGCTGTTAGAGATGTGGATTGTCTCGCAAACACCGTTTCAACTGCGAAGTCGGCTGGGCTGTGGTATGTGCGTACACGTGACGTGCATTGAGGCTGTGCGTATGCCTTTTTGCGCGTGTGTGTGTGTGTGCTCTCTTGTCTCGTCATCGTTCCTTCCCCACTTCCTGTGTGAAATCGAGACGGTCCGACGCTTCTCGCAACGCACCGGGTCAAGGAAGGGGACACATCAGGAACAAAGCGCAGATTGGGACGAAACGTCGAGCGCAGGACGCGTACGGTCGATGTCTGCCATTGGGGTACTGTATCAAGTCCACGCTGTGTCTGCCATCAACTCTGTCTCTCTCTCTGGATGACTCCTTCTTTCACGTTCTCCGTCCGAAGTCACGGTTGTTGCCTGCACACAACAGGGCTCCGTAACCCCACAGCCCTCACCCCAACACCCACCCACACAAACGGGAAAGAGACACCCTTGCTTACCTACCTTCTCGTCGGACAATGCTGCGCCGCTGTCCTTTGGCACGGATGAACCGGGGCCATCTCGCCCCTACGCCGTCCAAGTACTCGGACCGTCCGGGGATGTGGGGCCCGGGTGCGGGGCCGGTGAAGGACACGCTGGCGCGCCGCACGATGTTCTACCGCATGCTGGCCATGAATAAGATCGGCCGCTGGACAAAGCCGTTCCGCACGAACCGTGCCCGCTGGGTGTGGCGCAAGACACAGCTGCAGCTTTGGAAGACGTTCGTCATGTCGATGGTGTTCATCTGCGTCGTCCTCTACGGAAACATCTGGCTCTCCTTTGTCCACCACGCCTACACGGTGGGGCCGACGACGCCGGTGCTGGAGCGCAAGGTGCGCGAGCACCGCGTGTCGAAGCAGATCATGCAGATGGTGCGTGAGCGGGAGCGCGATGTGACAGAGGAGGAGGAGGTCGAGAAGGCTCGCGCTGTCATCGAGGCCCAGAAGCACTAGGGGAGAGAACCGGCGGCTGCGTAAGGTTCATAGGCACTTGTGGTTGGCGTGTGCACGTAGTTGGCACCTGCAGCTCGGCAGCTGGCCCTTTAAGGGGAGTGGCGGCAAGCGGGAGGGGGTGCAGCCTGCACCGTTGCCTTCGTCAAGTGGTGTCGTGTTGTTGCTTTTTTTTTTGTAAGTTGTGGGGTTTGGCTGTGCATGCCTCCGCGTGATGCTGTGTTACAGCGGTGCTTTTTCCTGTCGTTGGGTATCGCTGGTACCCTGGGGGACATGAGGGGCCTCAGGCAAGGGGGGGGGAGGGGGGCTAAAGCCACACACAAGGGCACGGCAGATAGTGCTTGCCCACAACGGCCCAGCCCCGCCACCCCTCCCCCCCCCCCCCCCCCACCGCCCATCCTCTGCCCCCTCCCTTTGTTGCCGCTGTCGCGCCACTGTGTTGTTTTCTTCACCTGCCTTTCTTTTACTCACAAGTATGTAACGATGGGGGCGTGGAGACAACGAAGTACCGTTAGCTGCAGTGTGTCTCATCCAAGCGTTGCCTCCTCCAGTTAACTCCACACCGAAAGGCAACGGAATGGCGCGACGCCGCTGCTGCGCTTTCGTCAATGTCCCCACGACTTCTCGTTCTCCCACGGCAATGTCCTCACGCTCCCCTCCCCCTCTCTCTCACTCTATCAAAAAAAAAAAGGATTAACACCACTCTCTGCGCGTTTGTGGGCCGTGCGCGCCACTGACGGATGGAGGGAACCCGACCATGCGCGGTATCTTCGCAACAGACTCGGCTTTTATGAATGTAGTGCCCCCCTCGAGTCCCTCGTTGCTTTGTGCTGGTCGGCGGCATGTCCCACGCACACGCACCCTTTCACACATTGAACCCCCGGTTCCTACGTTCTCTTCACTCCTGCTTTGCTTTCTATTGTTTGCGTTCCTCTCCCTCACTTCGTCTCTCGCAGACACCGCAGCTCGACACCGAGGCAGCTCTGCACATGCTTGTTGCCACTCGAAGATACACCAGCACCCTCCTACACAAACAGCGCCATGTCGGTCAAGGCTGCCGACCCGGCTGACATCGTGGTGTGCGCCGAGTGGCTGCACACATCACTTCCCGCGTGGCTGACAACCGATGACGCGGCCGAGCGCTGCGCGGCACTGCAGAGGCTAACGGAGTGGCTGGAGCGCGTCTCTGTGCTGGCCAGCGACGGCTGCTGCTGCCTGCCAGTGCGGCAGGCACTGCGCGTGCAGGTGGCTGCGCAGGACTCGTGGAACGCCACAGCCTCCACTGCAGGCTGGCCGCAAGAGTGTACGGCGCTGCGGCTACAGATACGGTGGCTCGCCACACATCTCTTCCTCCTCAGCCACTGCGCCTTCGCTGTCCGTGGCGTCGCCGTCGCGCATATGACGCACCACCTTCATGACGCGGAGAAGTGCATTGTGATGTGCCTGAAGACTGGCAAGGAGCTTGCACTCGCCGGGAGGGCTGCCGAAGCGGACAAGGTGCTGGCCTGGGCAGCTGCCGTCGTCGCGGCGTGCGTCACGGCGCCAGGGGCGGTGGTGCAGAAGTTTGCGGCGGAGGTGCACTTTGCACAACTGCGCGCGGCGTGGGCGTGTGGTGCGCTGGACCGCGCGTGCGATGTCGCCGCGTCGCTCGCCGAGGAAACACGCGACAGCGTGACGTACCGCGAGGCGCTGCTCGAGTTCATCTACGACGCCGCCATGGGGGCGCATGACAGCGCTGGTGGCGGGGACGCGTCGAGCACACTGGAGGCAACGAAGCGTCTCTTGTGCCTTTCGCTGCGCCTCCAGCAGGAGACGACGATCCGCACGGTGAGGCAGCGCACCTTCCTTGGCGTGACCCAGATGCAGTACGCGGATGTGCTGCTACGCGCCAGCGAGTACGCAGCTGCCGCGGCTGCCGCCTCACAGTCATATGATCTGCTGCGCACCTTTGAGCCGCTGGTGGTGCGGCTAAAGGCGGAGATTCACCTCCACGCCGTGGACGAGCTCGTTGCGCTGTTGCGACTGCTGTGCGACGACGCTGCCGTCGCTCTTGTCGATCTCTGCGCGATGACGGGCCTCGCCATGCGGCACAACCCGGCCGCCGAGGAGCGCATCTTTGCGGAGCTGCAACGCCGCGTGGCAGTCTCGCAGAGCGCAGACGACCACTTCAGGCTTCTCTGTGTCCTGACGGAGCAAGTGTCCGAGTGGAGCGTCGGAGCGCTTCTCTGCCTTTTCGGCGCCGAGACGCCGTGCGTGGCCACCACCGCCAGCACCGAAACGCGGCGCTTCCTCTTCTGCTCGCTCTGGAAGCTGGCGTGTGACATCAGCAATACCACTGCACTGGCGTCGTCAACGCGCTGGCGGTGTCTCGAGGTTGCGCTGCGGCACTTTGCAGGTGTCGCGTCCGCAGGCGAGGTGCAGTCTGTGCTGCTTGACATGGCGCATATCGCCCTCGGTGCGCCGACCTTTCGGGGTGCCGGTGCACTGGAAGCCGCCGCGTTGCAGCAGACGCTGGAGCGCTGCGAGGGGATGCAGGACGCGCTGCTGCCGGCGCTGCGTGTGCAGCTTCTGCTCGCCCAATCTCAGCTTGCTTTTGTACTCGCTGAGAGCGCGCGTGGTGTGGCTGCTGTGCGGGCCCTGCTCGCCGACACGAGCCACGGCGACGCGGTGGTGGCTGCCTGTAGTGAGCTCCTTGTCGCGCTGCTGCGTGCATGCCTCGTGCGGCAGGCCAGCGATGTGGCGGCTTTGTGCCTCACCGCGTTGCAGACGCAGTCACCACAGACGCCGTTGTGTGTGATGGAGTTCGCAAAGGTGTACGCGATGGGGTGTCTGTGTGAGTCGGACGCAACGCCACTCAGCGATGTTGGCGCTCTGCTGGAGGTGCACGTTTGTCCGCTTCTGCGCGATGCTGCACTTCCAGCGCAGGAGGCGCACTGGTGGAGCCGCCTGCTGTGGTACGTGGCCGACGGCGTCGCGGACACGGCGCCGATACGTGCGACGCGGCTGCTCCACCTTGGCATTCTGCTGCACCCTACCGATGCCGCTCTTTCGGGTGCTCGTGCAGAGCCCACCAAGCTGCTGCGTGGCCGCCTCGCCGCACTACTGGACGCCGAGTTCGACGCCTTTGCCGGCGGCACCGCTGTCCTGGAAGTCGCGGACCTGGAGACGCAGCGGCAGCGGCTCACCGCGCTACTCAGCGAGGACGAAGCCAACGACTGTGTGCTGGCGCAGCGGATACGCGTCTCGCTCTTCCTGGCGCACCTGGAGACGTCGCTACGTGCGATGGCGGAGCTCTCAAGCACAAGCGCCGGCGATGTTGAGGCGCTGCACCTTCCCGAACTGTTAGACATGCCCGCTGTGTGTCCAGCGGACCTCGAGCAGGCGGCGAGCGTGTGCGACGCGGCAGCGGCCGCAGCAGCAGCACGTGGCACACCGGCCGCGCCCACAGCGCTCGCTGACGCCGCCCTCGCCCTCATGCTCGCCTCCGCTGAGCGCCAGGTATCTAGTGTGCGTGCCACGAGTGCGACTGCCACCGCCACCACCACCACCACCGCTGCCACTGGTGCGTTGCTATCCACCTTGTACGGAGCCTATCGCATGGCCCGTACTTTGGGCGGCCGCCTGCGAGTCTGCGAGACTGTGACGGGTGCCCTCTCACACCTCCAGAGCCGCTCCGAGGCGGCGCCAGATGCGGCGGACGAGCGACGTCCACTCGACCTCGCCGCGGCAGCGGAGGCGCGCCTTGTCGAGACCGTCGTGGACTTTTTCGCGGTGGAGGCGTGGAATGAGTCGGTGCAGTGGAACGTGCTGCAGCGGCGCCACCTCGTCGAGCGCTGGCGGTCCGCCGCTGTGACGCTCGCGGAGTTTCTCGGGGAGTCCAACAGCACGCGCACGGCGATCCGTGATTTGGCTGAACAGATGCCCCTCTTGTAGGCCTGTCTCAGAAAGTTGTTGAATCTCCGCGGTGCGTGCCGGGTGAATGGGTTCGCAGTCTTCTCTTTCTTTGTTTTTCTCTTTGTTTGACTTTTGAGCTGCTTGACTGCTATGACAACTGCTGATGACAAGGAGAGAGGCTTGGCAACGGGGTCTGGGAGGGGAAGCTACCTCCGGCACTTCGTCCTCCGCACCTCTTCGCACAGAGAGAAAGAAATACAACAGCAACACCAAAAGCGTGCATCGGCAGAAGGTGGTAGTCGCAGAGAGAACGTGCACTTCTCCGTCGTCTACAGCGATCACGGAGTTCACTGTGTGGGATGTGGCAAAAGTGGCGTACCGTTTGCCTTGCCTCCTACTTGTGTGCCCACCTTCACTCTCTCTACGCCGAGGAGCTCGTCAATCCGTCCCCCGCTCTGCAGCCACGCGTCCACTGAGTCACACCTGTCTCCCACTTTCCCTTCGCCGACTTCCTTTTTTTCCCCTCCCTCCCTTTCTCTCTGTTCTGCTGCTAGCGTACCGCGGTGTCGGACCGACATCTCCTTTCCAGCCTAGCCCTGCCCCCCCCCCCCTCATCCGGAGGAGACGCCTGGCTCTTACTATCTAGATCCCTCTCAGCAAGGTGGACGCCAACACACACATCCACACGGATAGTGGGTTGGCAGCACCGCGCCGCACAACGCTGCGTGCTGTACTGCAGGGTGCGTTCTTCTTTCGCCGCTCTTGCCTCTGCCCCTGTCACGGACAGTAGAAGGCGGACGCTGCCTGAGCAGCAGAGCAGAGACGCGTTCCACGAAGCCATGAGTCGCCCAAGTACGCCAGACGAGTCGGCGTTGATGTTGCCCCCGTCTGCTGACGAGGATGCCGCGCCGACTCGCATCACGCCGCGCGTAGTGCTGCTCGTGTTCACCGCCGTGAACTTCCTCCTCTACTTCGACCGCGGCGCTACCGCCGGCGCGCTCTCTGCTATTCGAACCGACGCACACCTCACCGATGCCGGACAGGCCCTGTCAGACGGCAAGAGCGGATTTCTTGTCTCTGGGTTCACCATCGGCTACATCTGCGCCAGTCCGCTCTTCGCCGCACGCGGCACCGAGTGGGGTTCGCGCATCGTGATCCTGCTCGGCATGGGGCTGTGGTGCGCGACGTGTATCGGCTGCGCCGTCTCGACGAGCTACGCGGCGCTGCTCCTGTGTCGCATCCTCGTCGGCGTTGCCGAGGCCGCCTTTGTCGGTTTTACGGTGACTATCATCGACAACATCGCCCCGCCCACACGCCGCACCTCGTGGATCGGCTTCTTCTACTCCATGATACCCGTCGGCACGGCAGCTGGCATGGGCTGCGGCGGGTTTCTGACGACGTACACGCGGCTCCTCGGCCTCACGCCGTGGCGCGTCATGTACGTGGGCGAGGTGGTCACGGCCACACCGATTGTGGCCCTCCTCCTCTGCATTCCCTCACACTACCACATCGTAGCCGCCGCTGACGCGACCACCCAGACGACGTTTTTCGCGGCCAGCCGGCGGGTGCTGTGCAACGTAAACTACATGCTCCTCGTGCTGGGCTTGTCCACCTACTGTTTTGTGACAGGTGCAGTGTCGACGTGGGGCATCCCTTTGATGCACGAGGGTCCCCTGCAGTTCTCGAAGGGAGGCGCCGCCGCGTTCATGGGCGTCGTCACTACTGTCAGCGGAGTCGTTGGCTCTCTCATCGGCGGCCTCCTTGTCGACCACCTGGGTGGCAGCACGGGTGCGGTGGGTACGTTCAAGTGTGCCGCCTTCAGCATCTCCCAAATCGCTCTCGCCATCCCCTGCGGCGTCGTGGCGCTGCTGAGCGCGACGGCCCCTGTCTTCGCCGTCGGCTTCTGCGTCTCCGTCGTCGCGCTCTTTGCCGTCACGGCGCCGGTGAATGCTTCCATTCTCTCCGCCGTGCCCCCCGAGCTCCGCCCCTACGCGGTGAGCTACTCCATCTTCCTCATCCACCTCCTCGGCGACTTCCCCTCGCCGACGCTGGCCGGCATTGCATCCGACGCGTGGGGCCGAGCGTGCCGCAGCCTCACACAGGACAACTGCGCCGCAGCTGAGCCATCGCTGCAGTGTGGGTGGGTGGACGACGGGGACGGGCGAGGTCGCTGCGTAAGTCGAGTGCAGCTGCGCAACGCGTTGCTTCTCGTATTCGCCTACATTGCAGTTGCCATACCGTGCTGGGCCGCGCTGTGCTGGCGTCTGCACCGCAGCATGGGGGCGACTGCGGTGGCGGTGGCTGTGAGCGTTGAGGATGGGGTGGACGTGTCGACGACGGTGCAGGACGAGGCATCCACGACCGCCACCCCACCCTCCACTAGCGGTGGCCTCAGCGACGCGCACGATGTCGCTCACACCGTGAAAATGGTTCTTTCCGAAGAAAGCAGCCAGCCGTAGACGTTGGCAGTTTCCCCATCCCGCGCTTGCGGTGCCCCCTTTCAGCCTCAACTTGGTTGGAGCCTCTTTGGTTACGTGTGAATGCAAACGTTTGTCTTGTTTTGCTCGGAGACCTCGCACCGTTCTTCTCTTTTTTTCCCCTCGCGTTTTGCCTTTGGTGCCACCCCTGGTTTCGAACGTAAAAAAAAAAAAGAAGAAAAGGGAGCGACTGAAGCTTGCGGTGAAGGTGTCCGCTGGGCCTTTGCTTTGCGCAGGCATTTCACCGACTGTGGCCCACCGGGCATCAGGCCAGACAGCCACGCTGGACGTCGAGCAGGTCCATCTTCTGTTGTTGCTTGGCTAGTAGCGTAAACATCCGCGTTCCGTTGCCAGTCTATTTTTGCTCTCTCACATTTCTCGTCTTGGAATGGAGGTGCCACAGCAGGATCGCGACTGCGCATTGTGGCGAAGGTCTCCACTGCCCGCCTCTCTCGCCGATTGCGGCCCCTCCGCTCGTCCCGGCGCCATTGCCATCCATGGCAAACCCCGCCACCGTCGTGCACGTCTTCGTGGACGACATCGACAAGGCCGTGTCGATCGATGACGTCAAGGAGTGGCTTCAGATTCTCGACGACGTGACAACCATCAAGCTGCAATACGACGCAGCCACGCGGCGACCCTGCTACCACGTCGAGTTCCGCCGCCCCACGACGGCGCAGCAGGCCGTGCAGTACCTCAACGGCGCGCGGCTCAAGAACCGCATTGTCACAATTCAGTCGCGCGTCTTCACCGCCACACTGCAGCCCTCTTCTTCCAGCACCGCGTCAGGCGCTGATGGCGATGGCGAGACCTCCTCAGCGGCATCCGGTGCAGGCGCGGCTCCGACCCGCAAGCGCTGCCGTCAAGTCGGCGCACTACCACACAATCACCTGCTGCCCCCTGACCTCCAGATGGACGCTGCCCTCGCAGACTGCCTCCCTGACCTCAACAAGGCTGACGCCGCGCCGCTGTGGCAGCAGCTGCAGCGTGCTCAGCAGGAGCTGGCGGAGCTGTACAATGCCATTGCGGCGAGGAAAACGCAGCTGCACCATGCTGACGAGAAACTCGCCAATCGCCTCCACGCGCAGACGTCTGCGAGAGGCACTAGTGTGATGCCGAGCGCTGCGTTTTCGTTATGCACTGGCACGACGGCGGGAGCAAGTCTGCGGGGGCGCTGGCTGCTGTGCCACCGCGAGCTCATCTCCTTTGACGTCCTCACCCCACGCCGCGTCGTGTCCGTCATCGCAGAGGCGTTCGGCCCGCTCACCGTGTGCGGCGACGCGACGTTGCCGCACGGCGCCTTGCTCACGCTGCGCTTTCTCTTTGCGGCGGACGAGGAGCGCTTTCTCGCAGTTTCCGCCGCCCCTTCCGCGCCTGTGAGTGCATCGACAGAGTGGCGCCGCATCGTTCGTGACCTCGCCTGGACCGCTGTCGAGCCGCTCTCCGCCTCCCTGCCCTTGCATCGGTCCTCGTCTCTCCTGCGGACTGGCGTGCAGGACGAAGTGCGCACGCTCCTGTCGTAGGAACTGCCGCGTGCATGTGTCTGTGTGTGTGTTTGCGCGTACGCGCTGCGAGTGGTACGCGGGCGAAGTCACACCCGCAGAAGGGAATTGGCACACGAAGGTCTTGTCCGCTTTTTTTTTTTTGCCGCAAGCGTCGTGGCGCAACAGTGCCGACCTCGCCAACACCGCGGGCGAGCACCTTGGAGCTTGCACGGCTTCCAGAGCAGTGTCTTTACGCACGTGGACGCAGCTACTCTGACCCTCGGGTGCGCCTTGTCCTCTCGCCGCTGATTGCATTGGCTCGTGTTCCCTTCGTGTGTGCACACACCCGCCCACTCAAAACGGTGCCTTCCACCGTTCCCTCCGCGCCCCCGCTCACTCACTGGCACCCTCTCTCTATGCCTTTTCCTTTTTTCCTCTTCTCGTTTTGTTTTTTTACTGGTTGCACTGCCTGCAGCTCTCCATTTGTCACCGTCATTTATCCGTCACACACCGTACCGCTGTCATCACCCAACCACCCACACCCTTCCCTCTTTCCCCTTTCCCCCTTCTTCCTACCACCCACCCACGTCTGCCATGTCTGAGCCGATTCGCGTGACGGTGGAGGCGCCGATCAACATCGCCTTCATCAAGTACTGGGGCAAACGCGAGGGTGGCGAGAAGCTCATTCTGCCGACCAACGACTCCTTCAGCATCACGCTCTCCACGAAGCCGTTCCGCTCCAAGACGTCTGTGGAGCTCCGCAGTGGTGCCGCCGAGGACGAGCTCTGGCTGAACGGCAAGAAGAGCAACATCCAGGAGACGCCTCGCATCCAGTCGGTGCTTTCTTGCATCCGCACCAACTGTCCGGTGGAGCTGAAGGACCTGAAGGCGTACATCGTCTCCGAGAATAACTTCCCCACCGCGGCGGGCATGGCCTCCTCGGCGAGTGGCTACTGCGCCCTCGCTGCGGCTCTGGTGAAGGCGTACAGCGCCACAGTCGATGCGTCGATGCTGGCGCGCCTCGGCTCCGGCAGCGCGTGCCGTAGCGCCTACGGCGGCTTCGTCATTTGGAACAAGGGCGAGAAGGCGGACGGCACTGACTGCATCGCGACGCAGTTTGTGGACGAGACGTACTGGCCCGAGATGCAAGTGATGTGTGCTGTGCTTAAGGGCGAGAAGAAGGACGTGTCCAGCACGGCGGGCATGCAGCAGTCGCTGAAGACGTCCCCCATGATGAAGAACCGCATCGCCACCGTCGTGCCGTCGCGGATGAGTGCCGTGAAGACAGCGATCCAGCAGCGCGACTTCCCCACCTTTGCAGAGATTACTATGACGGATTCCGACGACCTGCAGGAGATTTGCCGCACCACCGAGCCGCGCATCCAGTACGCCACCGAGGACAGCTACGCCATGATTCGCCTCATCCGCGCCTTCAACGCGAAGAAGGGCCGCAACGTCATGGCCTACACCTTCGACGCAGGCGCGAACTGCTTTATGTTCACGCTCAAGCACGACCTCCCTGAAGTCGTCGCCGTGCTGCGCGCGCACTTTCCGACCGCGTGGGAGCAGATGTTCTTTCACGACGCGGCGCTTCTCGAGGCGTGCAAATCGTACGAGCTGCCCACTACCGAGGAGAGTCTCATCGACTACCCAAAGAAGCCTTTTGAGATGCTGCTGCAGTCCCCCGTCGGGCAGGGCGTCGTCTACCAGAGCGACTCGGAGTCACTCATCCCTCGCTCCGCCTAAAGGGAGGGAAAAACAAAGGAAAAGCGACGGCAGCCCCGGAAGATTGTGAAGTTGCTTCTGGCCTTCCCCCTCTCATCTCCTGCCTCTCCGCACACCCCCCTCCACCCCCTGGCGCCGCCACTTTCGTGCAGTGTTCGTGCCCGAAAAGAAGCCGCGTGTGGGTGCGTGCGGCTCTGCGTGTGTAAAAGTGTGCCTCAGCCGACTACAGCACTTCCACGGGGAGGTCTCTTGTATTTCCCGTATTCCCTTCCCCTGTTGTTTTCCCCCTCCGTTTCCCGTCATCGGCAGTCCCCACGGCTACTTAAATCAAGACGGGAAGTAATTCAAAAACGCTCCGGCTTTAGGTGACCCCCCGTCCTTCCCTTCCCCTTCTCCTCCCCTTCCTTCCCCCTTCCGGCACCTAGGCCTTCCCATTTCCCGTTGCCTCCTCCCTGAGGGAACACCGCAAAAAGAACTGAAACCTGCAAACCCAAGAAAACGCCCACAGACGAGAAAGCAGAAAAACAAAATGCAACTGCTCTGAGGTGGAACTGCAGCGGCCAGAGATGACGACTCTGTTGGACGATAAAGAAAACAAAGAGGAAGGCGTTACTCGAAGCTTCGAGTCTCTCAGAGGTGCACCGGTGCTGAAACTGATTTCAATGCGGTTTGAATGGGGAACGGGTAGTGCCTTTTCCCACGCGCCTTCGTTGGTCATGCAACGAGTTGTGGCGGTTCGTCGACACCAAGGAGCGCCGCTATGTAATTCTGTGTCTCGTGAAATTCCCCCGTTCTTTTCCTCACAATGCCTCTGACGCCATCGTCACGGCGGTTCGCCATTTCTTTGTTTTGCACTCTACCCCTCTCCGCGCTTGGTAGTCCTCCGACCAGCTCGGCAGCCCCATCGCAACCCCCTCCCCCCCCCCCCCTCCATCAGATGGAGGCTGCTATGCGGCAGGCAGTGCAGAACGATCGAGAGCTGCTTGATGTTCTTCGCCGCCGCCGCGCACATGACGAGCGTCGCGGCGACTTGTACCAGCGCCTACGAGCCCTCCACGACGCGCAACGTCGAGAGGTCGAGCAAGACACGACCCGCGTGCAAGCGGAGCTGCGTGCCGTGAGGGAGCGCCTTCATCTCGCTGAGTGCGACGCTACTGCATCTGAGCTCGAACGACACAGGGCAGCGGGGTTTCTCGAAGACACCGCCAGCCCCACCCAACGTCTTTGCAGCACGCTGCGGCAGACACGGGCACTGAATCTGACGCTTCGAACTGAGCTGGCGTCCTCGACAGGTGCCTGTGAGCGTTTGCGAGAGACGATGACGGCGCACACCGCTCGAAATGCGACGATGGCAGCGGCGCTCCAGCAGCTCGAACACCTTGCGAGCTCGCCACCGACGGCGAATGCGGCGGCGCACTTGGACACTGCCACGGCACCGCGGCTGGGTGCGCTGGCACAAATAGCCCGCAGGAGCGCCGACTTCCACGCCAGAGCCTTCTCGCACGTGAGCGCCGAGCTCACAGCGTACATCGCCGACCAGGACTCTGCCGCCAGTCGCGTTCGCATGGACACCGCAGCGCTACCAGCACTTTTGCTTGACTCCACGGCAGCGGCACGTCAATTCCTATCGTCGTACCACCAAATGCGCGGCGAGCAACGGGCAGCACACAACACGTCTCTTGCGGCACTGGGGGGCCTCGATGCGGATGCGCACTAGAGCCCTTGCTCGCATTCATGTACTCAATGTCACAACAAAAGCTCAGTGGCGCGCCTCTCGCTCGTCGACGCTTCAGTCGTCTTCGGCCACGACGCTGCCAACACGTCTGTGAGGGTCACCCGTGGCGAGGTCTCCAGGGGACCAGCGAAGCGAGTGGCACTTGCATCAACCTCTCATCAATCACGCACTCTCCTGCCGGCCCTCTTTCGGTTTTTCACTAGTCTGCTTCGCAGCTGCTAAGACAGACACACACACACACACACACACACACAGAGACACACACACACACACACACACCGACACACACACACAGACACGGAGAGACACACAGACCTTCCACGGCTGCAACTCTCGACGAAACACCCAGCAACTAGGAAACCCTCGCACACTCGCACGAAACGCAAAGATGCTGCGGCGCGGCTCGCAACTACTGCGCGGCCGCCTCGGCGGCGCTCTCGTCTGCAGCGCGGCCCTGCGTGCCCGCACCGGCGCCTTCCAGCCCTTCTCGCAAAAAGACGAGGACGACCTGGTGCAGGTCGTCAAGACGAAGCCGCGGCATGTCCTGAAGCACGTACGCCAACAGGTGTGGCGCTCTCGCAAGCGCGAGCTGCACTTTCGCAACACGGTCACACAGCTCATGATCATCCTGCAGGAGTTCCTGCGCAAGCAGCTGATCGACCCCGCCTATGCGTCTCAGATCATGGAGGGCGTCCTGGAGGAGTGTGTCAAGTACGCGCAGCATGACATGGCACACCTCCTCTTCCGCGCCTTTCTCCGCTTCCGCAAGTACGGCTGCGTCATGACCGTAAACTCCATTCGCGCGCTCTTCGAGTCTTACCGCAACAACGAAAGCGCCGACCTGATGCTGCAGCTGGCACAGGAGATGAAGGATGTGGCGGAGTTGCGGCCCCTCTGCATCGCAGCGTACCTGTTCGCCAACCACGAGACAGAGGCGGAGGCGCTGCGCGAGGGCCTCCTGCTCGCCGAACTCGGCGCCGAGGACATCCTCGCCCTCATCGCCGGCTACGAGAAGCTCCAGCGCGTCGACAAGCTGGTCGAAATCCTCGACGCGGTGCCGACGCTGTCGGCCGCCGACACCCGCGTGAATGTGTGTGCGGCGCTCTTTCGCGCTTTTTTCAAACTAGACAACGACGACGGCTTCACGCGGACGCTGGAGATGGCGGTGGAGCACAAGATGCCGCTCTCGGCTGACGTCTGTGCGACGGCACTGCGGCACAAGATGCGGCACGTGACGAGTGCGGAGGAGATTGCGGCGATCGAGGCGGAGCTGACGGAGCTCGGCTACGTGCCGGACGCGACGTGCAACTCGATCGTCATCACAGCGTACGCCCGTCTACTGCACTTTGGCGATCGCGGTAGTGAGGAGCTGATGCTGGCCAAGGTGGGTACGCTGCTCTCGTCCATAGAATCGCGGTTGAAGCAGGGGGACCCCGACATGGACATCAGCGCGGCGCACATCCGTGCCGTGATTCGCGGCTACGGTGCCGCTGGCCGCCCCGAATCTATCAAGGACGCGTGGTCGCGCATGCAGTTCCGGCCCCTCACCAACGACGTGCGCATCTACAATGAGCTCTTCAAGTGGTTTGCTCTCATGGGCAACGTGAAGGACGCGCTAGCCGCGAAACAGGAGATGGAGAGCGGTGGTGTCAACCCCGACGCCGTCACCTACACTTGGATCTTGCGGGCCCTCGGCAAATACTACCCCCGCCACGTGGAGGATCTCTACAAGGAGCTCCAGGAGCGCCGTGTGCGGCCCGACATCCACCTCTACACGACTCTACTCGGCATCTTCGGCGACCTGGGCCAGGCAGACACGGTGGCGGAGCTTCTTGCCGAGCTGCGCAAGCGCGAAGAGGCGGGCACTGTTCAGTTCACGCCCGTCACCTTCGCCGTGCTCATCCGCATCCACGGCAGCGACCTGGACAGGGCCAAGGCCCTCTATGCAGAGGCCCAGCAGCGCAACCTGAATGACCACCCGCACGTGCAGACGAGCATGCTGCACGCGCTGGCGGTCCACAAAGGCACGACGACCGCCGACGTGGACGAATTTGTGAAGGCGATCCCGTCGTGGGGCACCGACGTGTATAACGTTTTGCTGCACATGTATGGCAAGCGCATGGACCGGGAGCGCTTCGATGCCACTCTGGAGAAGATGAAGGCGGACGGAGTCGAGATGAACGATGTGACGTTCGGCACCCTCATCACGGCCTTTGCGCGGTGGGGTGAGGAGAGCAAAGTAAACGAGGTCATCCAGCTACTCAAGTCGCACGAGGGCGACATTTCGGCCAGGTTCTACTCGGTGCTTGCCTCCTCGCTCAACCGCATGGGCAACCGCGAGGGTGTCGAGAGCGCCTGGGAGGACCTCCTTGCCTCGCGTCTTTTCCCCGACACCGAGGTGTACAATCAGTTCCTGTCTCTCTACAGCCGGCAGCACAATGTATCGAAGATGCAAGGCGTGCTGGACAACATGATGAAGCAGGTGCCGCCAAACCCCGTGACAGCAACGACGGTGCTCGACATGCTCGGCAAGTCAGGCCGCATGGCCGAAATGGAGACGCTGTTCGACGACATGAAGTCCACACCGGACACCGCACCGACGTCAGTCACGTTTCACCAAGTCATGAACGCGTACGCCAAGTCGGGAGATGTGACCAAGATGGAAAAGGTCCACGAGGAGTTCCTGGAGAAGGGCTACGCAGAGAACAACGTGACGTTCAACATTCTCATGGACGGGCACGGACGCGCGAAGGGGTACGAGCACATGGAGGAGCTGCGTGAGAAGCGCCGTGCCGGCGGCATCGCAATGGACGACATCACCTACTGCATCATGATCGCCGCCTACGGTCGCTCCCGCATGAGCGCGGAGGTGCAGCGCCTCTTTGACGAGGTCACCCAGGAGGAGAACCGCGCGATGCTCACGAGGCGCGTCGTGTGGTCTGCAACGGACGCCTTTTGCCGCTGCAACAACAGCGCCGGCATCGAGCGTTGCGTGGAGCTGCTGAAGCATCTAGGCGGTGATGCGGACACGCTCAGCTCCGTCGACTACTGCGGGCTCATCCCTTACTACTGTCGTATGGGACAAATGGAGAAGGTTGAGGAGGTGGTGCGCGTCGTGAAGGAGCGCAACGAGGATGGCGCCGTCACGTACAACGCCCTCAACGCCATCGCCCGCGGCTACGCCCGAGCCGGCCGCTTCGACAAGACGGTGGAGACGTTGCACCAGCTGCGGGACCGCGATTGGGTGCCCGACGCCGCAACGGCGCTGCAGCTCTCTGGTGCTTTCCTCAAGGCTGGTCTGCACGAGCAGGCACAGCAGATCATCGAGTGGCGTCGGCGGTACGCCAAGGTGGCAGGCAGCGCTGCTGCGGCGACGGAAGGTGGTGAAAAATAAAAGTGGGGGAGAGGGGGGAGGGAGGGTAGAGGAGTAGCTCGCAATGGTGCCGTGCACGCGGGCATACCTGGAGCCCAGGACAATCATGGCCGCTCCTACAGACACCACACACACCCACAAAGCAAAGCAACGCAGCTGTAGGCAACGAGCAGCCGCGGGTAAGCCTGAGCGAGGACAAAGGGCGAACCACAAGGATGCCGGCGGGCTTTCTGTGGGGCTCTTCCTGTCTCACCTCTAGCGGCATGTTTCTCTTTCTCACTCTCCTTCTTGCCTGCCCGCTGCTGCGCGCAGAAGTGTTTGAGAAGGATACTCGCAGAGAGGCCATGACACACGCACCGTGTTAAGGGAAGGGCACCGATCTGTGTCGCTTCCCCACATGAACAAGGTTGCCTGCAGATGCGCGTAAAGCCAACTCATCAAAGATCAGCGCTCCAGTTCGTGCCGTGTGCGGTCTCGGCGGTGCACAGAACAGAGCCGGGGCACCACCACGCTGCCCTACCCGGCCAATCCAAGCGCCGTCGAGTCTTCCTCGACGAGGATGACCAGCGGCGTGCCAAGCTTCCCACTCCCACTACGGACTGCGACGGTCGATTCCTACGATCCTCCCCCCATTGTCCGCTGCCTCGCAGAAACCAAATGCTCTTTAGCTTCCGTTTTGAGTGAATGGGGCTAGTGCACCTCCACTGCTTTGCGTCTCGGTGCTGTGCTCCTCCTTCCCTCGCTACCCTCCTTCTCCATCTCATGGCATCAGCATACCTCCATGCACACACACACTCCCTCCTCCCCGTCTCCCACTACCGCCCTCCACACCAACACCTCGTCAGCACCATCACAACGATGCGCTCCTGCGAACGTGACGCTTCTCTGATGCGCCCCACGTATCATTTCTCCACGCTCCCATGTGCTGGCTACGCTGTGGCAAGACGCGGAACCCACGTTTTTGTTACCGCAGTCTGCGCCCCCCCCCCTCCCCCCGCGCTCTGCTTCCCTGAACTCCTTCTGAGTGCTCATGCGTACGCCCCTCATGCATTCAGGGAACAGAAGACGTGCTGGAACACGCATTCTTGTGTGTTCTCTGGGTTCGCTTTTTTCTTTCTGTTGTTTCTGATGCTCTGTTGCGGCTCCCCATCATTCCCGTGTCCCAATGTGGGAGGGAGTGACACGCGTTCTGTGTCACGAGAGGGTGAAGGGACTCGACCGCATCCGCGTGAGACTCCTGTTGGGTCTCGTCGTGCTGAGCGCTGTGCTGCTGGTCATCTCACGTGAAATGCTGCCCTCCACGCGGTCGGGAGGTTGATGACCGTCCCAATGTCCCCATGCTCAATGGCCTGTCCAGGCCCCGGTCTCTGTAGATCGACAGAAGGCCAGATGTGCCGTCCCGGTACCCCATGAACACGTAGACGTCTAGGAGAGTTCAGACGTGGAGGATACACACATGTCATTACCATCCAATGAGCCACTCCCTCGCTGTGTGTAACACCCACGGGCGGCGGCAGCAGCAGCCGCTGGAGGAAAGAGACGGGCGAGTACCGGGCCGCGCATGGCATTCACCGCGAGCGGCGTCTCCGCGTGCAGTTTCGGGTTGTCACGAACTTCTTTGAACTGGGAGGTGTGTACCACCATGGCGGCCGCAGCGCTAGACGGGGAGGGGGAGAGGGCAGGGGAGGGACAGCATTCCGCTGATGACCTTCACGCACAAGTACTCGCAGAACCACCGCTCAACGCACCGGGTTCAGCTTGCTCATTAGGAGGGACCTCATGAGGATGAGACTCTGGTCGCGATGGACGGCGCCATCGTCTGGACCGGCGCGGACTTCGCACACCTCCTTGGCTGGCTCCGTCGTTTATTTCCTGAGACGGAGGCCGACTTCGACGTCGCGACCGTCCGCGCTTGGGAAGACTCTTGCGAGAGGAAGGCGGCGCCATTGCTCATGAGGCAGCTGCAAGCGCAGGCCAACGTCATCAGCTGCCACACGAACGTGAAGCGACCCGACATGCAACTGCCGCCGATCATCACCAGCACGGATGAGAGTTGCTGGTGGGGGGGGGGGGCGAAGATGTTGAAGGCGCAGGTGAGCTGCGACCGTGTCTTCACCGTGATGGGCCACTTCACCGAGGGGGCCCGCAGCCACGTATCGAGCCACGGGCTGAGCAAGAACAACAGCTGCATATTGGACACTGGCGAAAGGTTGAGCACAGAGATGAAAACGATTTTCTCGAATTCTAGTCGGGTGGATGGCGGACAACGTGCTGCGCCATCCCAATGCCGTCATGCCATACTCGACGAAGCCGCAGCGCGACTGCAGCGGATCCTCTCTACTACCACACTGCCGGCCTCCAAGACAATGGAACGACGCGGCGTAGCAGCAGTCTGCAAGTGGCGCGTGTGTGGGCACCGCGGCGGTGTGCTCCGCTTAAATCCGTCCTCATGGCGCAGGAGAAGGCTGGGCCAGAAGCAGGGCAGAGCCCGTAGGAGATTGACCACGGAATTGGGGAGGGGGTCAATGAGGTGTACACCCGGGCATGGCTCTTTAAAGGGGCGCGCAGCTTACTGTGTGTGTCTCCTCTGTCAAGGCGGACGCCGCTGCTACACTATGACCTGCGCTTCGGTCTACCGATTTGCTTTGCCACAGCGCCTACCTGTGCCGGCACGTTCCTACGCGTGATGCGTCGGGAAGCCAACTTGACGGCGATGCAGCTTTACCGTTGCGATCCGAAGGCACCGCGGCGGGGTGGTGGCGACTCTTCGGCCCCATGGTTTCATGGGGCAGCACCCTCGTTACACCACCACTGCTGTAGCGGTCCACCACACTAGAGGACCCGGCAAAGGGGCCAATGGGAGCACCGCTGAGAACGACCCTGATGGCATCCAGCCTTCCTCCCCCCCCCCACCCTTGCCTCTACTCCGCCGGACCACAATGGGAAATCACAACTCTCTGGGGGCAGCGAGACTCGTGATCCTGGCTCGTGGCCGCCCGTCCCCACAGGCGGGCGAGGCATCCGCGAAGAGCCCCTTCTGCGCGGACGTGTGGGTGGGGTATTCGGCAGTACACGCTTTGCATGCTCGGTGTTGGCTGGGACCGCGGCCATCACAGAAGCAACGCTGACGGACTGATGATGTGCATTGAGGAATCATGTCTTGTTGTCAGCGGGGCGTGAAAAGCGTCGGAACGCAACGGGTATTACGGTGTTGTGTTCTCCTTGATGCATGGTGACGGATCGGTGTCGGTGTTGGCGATGCCCCGTGTTGCGGCCTCTGGAAAAGAGAGCGCTGCGTCGAAGTCCTTCTTCACAAAGGGTCCACTGCGCGATAGTCAGACACCCCTCACCTCCTCCGGAGCATGCACGTCGACTTCTACGTGATGTGCAGAGAGGGCTTCATGCACTGCCTACTGCGGCAAACACGCTGTCCGTCACTCTTCGCGTGGGGCTGCTGGGATTGAGTCAATCGGTGGGCTGAGGAGGAGTGCGTGCGCGTTACAGGCACCGGGTAGGTGAGTGGGGAGTTCTGCAAGCGTGTGTGTTGCCTCCACAAACGAGCGTCGAAGAAGGGGATGGTGGGCAGCATAGACAAGCGCCTCACAAAGCACTTCTCCACAGTGACGAGAGCCTCGCTGTTGAAGGGCGTCACGTGCTTTGGTTCAAGAGAAGGGGAGGGGGGTGGAGCGACGTGAAGGAGGAACGGAAGCGGCCTCCCACGGCAGCGGGTCCACATTCGTGTGGCGGTGCTGTGTTGGAGTGTTGCAAATAATTGTTTTGTTTTCCGCAGCTGCACTTCCGTCCTCCAGCGTCCCGAAGGACGCCTTCCCACGGACACCACACGACACTCGCATCGCCTGCGCCGCTCCGCCTGCATCGCCATGCGGGACAGGAGTGCGCCACGGGTGTTGCGGACCCCTAGCATCTCCACCACCGCACGATCGCACACACACATCAGCTCTTTCTGTCGTACGAGAGGAGCCCAGTAATGTCCCTTCTCCCCCTCCTTCTGTGCGTGGTGTTGGGAGACGGTGTGCACTCTCCTCTGGTTAAGCGGGTAAGCTGGTCGTATCCAGTCGAACGCACTGCTGCGCTGGTACCTTTTCCAACAACAAAAAGCGGTACTGTGCCTCTGCCATCACACCGCCTGTGCAGTCAACTTCCTTCTCCACGCTACGCTGCTGCCCTCATGCTCCTTGCTTGTCTTACACGGCCAGCGCAAAGGCGTGCGATTCCTTCTCTCTTGTGTGCTCCGCAGAGTCGCTGCGTGTCTACCAGTCGAAGCGACATCAGCTGCTGCGCCGACGTTGTTGTCGCGCTCAACTCTTGCATCTCAGCGCTTCCGTGTGTGTTGGCGGACCTGCTACCCTGACGTCCGCCCATGTGTGCGTCTGTTCTGCCGAATCCTCCGTGGAGCCTTCTGGCCATGCGCAAGTCAGACTTCAGCGGCACAACCGTGCAACTCGCCCAGTCCCTCACCGGACGCTGGAGGTGCTCGATGACCGTCAGCTTTCGCGTCGTGCACAGGTCTGCAGACGTGCCACCGATGCCTCTGCTCACTTTCTCACGAAGGCTTCTCTGACGTTGACCACCCACCTTCTCCTCTGCTGCCGACCATGACCCTCCCCGTCACACCCATGTGTTCGTGTAGGCTGTAGAAGGCAACAGTGGCACTCTGGAGAATCGCCGCAGTCGACCACGCACACACTCGCACATCTCTCCCTCAACTATCTCCCCGCTACCATCCGCCTGTTGCGTCCGCCAGCTCTGCTGCATCCACGTGCGACCCGCACTCCTTCTCCTATTGACTTACCTTCTGAGCGTCCGCTGTTTCCCATCCACTCTCGAAGCCGCTCCACACCAGTTTGTAGCCCCACGGCACACTTGTCTCAGGCAAGCGGTCTGACGTGCCGTCCGAGTGTCTGATCCCCCACCCACCCCCTCTTCTCCCCTCCACTGGCCGGCCCCCTTTACACCAGCTATGTCGTTGTCGCTTTCATCGCCGCCGCCCCCCCCCCCCATCCCGGCCATTCGCTGACGTCTACCTCGCTCGCAGACGCAAGCAGGTCCCTGCTCAGCTACAGACAGCGACGAGCTCACCTCCCAGCACCTCTTTCGTCCTCATGCCCCTCCGCTCCCGCATTTGAGTCGCTTCTTTACATTGTGCTACATTCTGTCATCGTCTCTGCAGCTTCGTCTCGCTTCGCGTGTGCCCATCAGGCACCAGCTCCTCAGTAGAGCCCCACCACACAGTGAGAGACCTCCCGCGCCCCGTGCCATCCGTCGTCACCTTCCTCCCCCCATCCTCGTGCTCGTCCGTGCGCAGCTCCGCTGCCGCTCGTGTCAGCGCGCATAAGAGGGACGCTCTCCTCTCGTGGCGGACCTCTCCGGTGCCCACCTGCACGCTGGAGGGGAGCCTTCCGCTGTCTTTCGCTCTGATCTTCTCTACTTTCGCTGACGCGTTGGTCTCACACTGCTCTCCCGTGCCGTTTACCTCCCATTCCTCTCGTGCGTCTTCGCCGTCAGCTGCCGCCTCCGCAACGGCCCCGTCGCCTGCAGTACACCCTGACGCACCTTCTCTTGCCTCCTTCGCCGCGCCATACAATTGTCGCGTCTTCTGCTGCAGTTGTGTGGGCTGCTGCTGGTCATCTTCGCTGTCACCGCTTCTATGCCGTGGCGCCACCGTGCGACCCGAACGAGCCGACAATCGTCATTGAGACCACGCAAGCCTCCAAGACGCGGTACGAACAGTTGGCGAGGTGCGCGGTAAATGCTGCGTGCTGCTGCCCATGGTGATGGATGCCGGTTACATGCGCGGCCCCACGACGCTGTCGAGGCCGACACGCAGGTGCAGAGAAGGCAGTCGCTTCCTTCATGGGCAGCAGCAACCCAAACGCTTCGCCCGGTGTCTGCGTGGTCGGCACGCTGGTAGGCAACTACTGGCCCATCGGCACGCCACGCCGTGAGAAGTGTCAGGGCCAGTACCGGGTGCTTTACGTTGTGACCGTCCGGACGAGTGGCGCTCAGTGGTGGGTGAACAGCAGCGACATCACTTGGAGCTACGGCTTCCGAACGGCCTCGACGCACGTTACCCTCTGCGCCAGTGACCAGAGCACGAGCGCGGCACCTACGCCGTCCGTGAGAACCACCATAGCAGACCCCAGTGCGGGGCAGAGCACAGGACTGCGCGTAGGCGCCCTGGATGGCATCTCGGTAGGAGGCTGTCGTTGCCGCTGGCATCATTGTCGGGCTCATGTTGTTCTCTGGCGTGCGATGGGTGGTGCTGTTTTGGCGGCTCCTCTGCAGTGGCGGTCACGTCTCCTGCATCCCCCGGGTCAAAGGAGGCCTACAACCTCGAGCCCCGCTATGCCGCGACGCAGCGAGGTGCCACGTCGCGCCATAACTCCTTCCGCTCGTGGTCGCAGCGGCCACGGCAACGTCGGCAGCCGCTATTTCCACGACCGCGCCGCGAGGAAGGACGGTTACAGCCGCCGCCTCGGCTCCGAGGGTGGCGTGGAGGAGGCGGAGGCGGAGGCGTGGCAGAGGTCTTGCGAGATGACGTCTGTGACGAGCTTGCACGACAACTGGCAGACGTGGGAGAAGACGATGCACACCAATTGCTTTTCACGTGCGCTGCCGGCCGTCGAGGTGCAGTGCCGCCGACCCAACGTGCGCTTTGACAGGCGCACCACAAGCGACACGCACAACACCTACTACAGCAGGTGGCGTGTTGTACTGGGCTGAACGCTGGGGCTTCCTGTCGGTATCCCGTGCGCCACACCGGGGGCTGCCAGCGCAACTGAACACGGGCTGCCTTGCCCTGCGCAAGGCACATGACACGTCTATGTCCACGCACCTCCTCACTCCCCCACCACAACCCGTCCACCGCTGCGCTGCACACGGCGTGGCACCACACGCGCCGGTCGGCATGAAGCGCACAGAGCCAGGCGAACAGCGTGGTATGACGATGCTCTCCACTTTTCGCCTCGCACGTCGATCTCCTTTCATGTTTTACCATGTGGCGCTGCCGTCGACGTGCGAGTTGCTCATCTCCTCCACCCCCCTCCTCCCTTCCCGTGCAGACCCGCAACGTCCCTCCTTCTCTATCCCTTCGTTTCATGTCTTCTCCCTCGTGTTCCTCCCAGTGATGTCTACCCGCGAGGCTTGTACCACGTCCCCTCTCTCCATCGCCTCGTCCCTCGCACTTCGACTCGTGTGAAGTGCCGGAGCCCGCATCCCATTGAGCGGCCGCCACGTGCACGCGGAAGGGCGTGCGGCACGGCGGTGCCTCGTTAGCTGCCCCGTGCACTTTCTTTTCTTTTTGTCGTGCCTTCCTCGTCGCGCCACTGCCGCCTCGTGCTGGTGTGAAGGCACACGCTTGTCGCTCCACCGTGAGTGTTTCCCAACCTTCCTCACTCTGTGTCGTTCGCCTGCCTCACCTGGTGGCGCAGGACCTGCTGGAGTCCTTTTTCCCTCCTCCCCCTCTCCTCGCCCCTCTTTCCCGTTCCGCGTAAAGTGTCGTTGTTTCCGAAGCAACAACAACTCAATTTTGCCTTCGCTCCTAGGCACTCACTCACGTTTTCGCCTGAACCCCCTGCACACCGCACCCACCCACCGCAAAGGCATCTGCTGACGCCCCTGACCACGGGGGGTGCGGCTGTAGCATGGGCGTTGCTGCTCGTGCCTCCCTTCAACGCGCGGCCATATCTTTGCCACTCCAACTCCATGTGGCCCCCGCACCCTCCTCCCAGCCGCTTGATTCTCCGTGTGCCGCCACCACTTCACAAACTTTATTAGTGAAAGCCTTCAACCATTTCCCATGCGAGGCAGAGGGGCACTGCCGGAGGGGGCGCTGCGTGGCGACAACGAACACAAACGAAGAACACGCTCTGCACAAGACTCTTCAAGGAAGAGAGAACACACGACACGGTGCGCCATAGGATGGGGCCGCGGCCAACGGAGTTGCCGTCGTCCTCAGCTCAACAATGGGCTGAGATGGCAAATGCATCAGGGAGACTCATCTGTTGCAGGATGTATCTTGTGCTTCCTACAGTGACTCACCTTCTCACAGTCTTCTTATGAACTCTTTCACATTGCGCTCTTCTAGTCGCCACAAAGCACAGCATCACTTTTCAGTCACGCATAGCCCAAAGGAGCCGCAAATCTGCATCTCTTCCCGCACACTTCACACCTTGTGCTTCCCTCACATCTCTGGCTGTCATCGCGCTGCGCGTCCGCTTTTCCGACAGGCCTGTCGCTTTACAGTTGAACTGCCGATCTCTCTCTGAGAGCGATGGAGCGTCTTCTCCGCGAACTGCAGCGGCAGCACAAAGAGCTGCTCGAAAGGACTCAATCCGTGCCCGGTTGGATGTACCGCTCTCAGCTTCTAGCCTGCCGATGCGGTGACGCGGTCGCACTGATGATGAGTTTTTGCCTGATTCGGTGAGCCTCGCACTCGCCGCAGTTTCACCTAAAACGCGACTTTACGCAGGATTGGGTCGAGAGAGCCAGCGGAGAAATATCTTGTTGTGCATGAACCTTGACCGTCGTGGGCTCCGCTACGACGTTGATACCAAGAACGGCTCCTATGACCTAGCAACAGTGCTGGAGCTCTCGGTGTGGTGGTTTACTTGGTCTCCTCTTCCTATCGAAGCACGTGGTCCGAGAGGTGTGAAGACCATGAATGAAGCCCCACCGGAAGTGCAAGCCAACTGAAAGACGATCACACTGAACCTCGGAGACAAGCACGTGCCCACTCTAGAAGCAACCCTACGAAGCGGACTGGAGGAGATCACAGTTCGCCAGCACACCAGCTTTCTCCGCCGTCTACAGCCATCCATGATGATCAGCCTTCGCGTTCTCACTGTGTGGAACTGCAACCAGCAGGCCCTGGACGTCGTCAAGCAGTTCCCGAGACTCACCTCCCTGACCATGCGTGGGGTCCCCGGCGAAGTCCTGGACATGGCAAACTTTGCGTGCAGGGCGACGCTGCAGCGGCTCACACTCAGTAAGTCGTCGGTGGAACAACTTGAAGGGTGGACGCATTGCACCTCCTTGGTTCACGTCGACCTTAGCGAGAACACATTCCTCGAAAGTGTGGGAACAATTGCTGACGCGCCGTTAGTGGAGACGCTTGACCTCTCCCGTACCGCAGTGAACGACCTCGGTGGGCTCTACATGTGGCGGTGGCTTGGAGTCATCAAAGTCAACGGGTGCACGGAGCTGACGAGCCTTGCACCGCTGGCAGGAGCACCCTCACTCCAGACGATAGATGCCGTTGGCACCGCTGTGGAGAGCATTGACGACCTCAACAAGTGCCGACGTCTCGAATCAGTCAATGTGAGCCGCTGCACGGAGCTGACAAGCCTTGCACCGCTGGCTGGAGCACCCGCGCTCCGGACGATAGATGCCTCTCACAGCGGTGTGGAGAGTATTGACGGCCTCAAGAAGTGCCCGCATCTGAAAGCACTCGATTTGAGGCGCTGCAGCAAGCTGACGACCCTTGCACCGTTGGCGGGAGCACCAGCGTTGAGGGAAGTCGGTGTTTCTGGTTCGCCACGGCCTCACACCACTGGCATACCTCCTTCAATCCTGCACGTGGACTAGTACGACTCCGATTCAAACTAAGGAACACCGCGCCTCGTAGCCAGACTGGCTCCACACACGGTCAACAATGACAGATACCCAGACGCGACGTTGTGCAGCTCGACTCCTACGTGATTATCTCCTGGATGTAGAGCGTCGATGTGGACCCGACTACGCGACTGCCTCGCTTCCCTTCTCACCAGTACCGTGCCTTCCTCTCCTTTGAATTAAACAGTCGGCACAAGACTGTATGCGTTGGCCTCGCCTCCGTGAGCATTTTTGAGTCCCCCCTTCTTTTGGTGGTGCGCCTTGTATTCGTTTACACGTACGCTGTCTTTCTGGTCTCTCCGTGTCCTCAACACACACACACACCGCCCCTCCTTCCCCTGTCGGTGTCCTTCTGTTGGCTACGTCGGAGCGATCAATTTTGCCTTTGCTCTATTTGGTATTCTCCTGTTGCCGTCCAGTTTGCTGTGCGCGTGGCGTGTCCTCACTTTGTTCCTTTGTTGCTTGGCTCTTGGATGCAACAGGCGGCTCCTCTTCAGGGATGTGTCTCCGTGGCGCCGCTGCTCAGCCAGTAACGCTCTCCGTGTCGCAGAGATGCACGCACAGGACGTGGATGATAGAGGTGCTTACTTTGCATCACCGCGGTGATGCGGTAGACGTATCTCGTCCCTCCCAAAGACTCCTTCTTCGCCTATTCTAGCGTTTCATTCTTTCTTTTTTTCTAGCTCTCTGCGATGTCCGTGTGCACCGTTCAAGCTTTCCAGCCCCGTTACACGTGTGTGTGTGTGTTCCAAACTCGATGCCTCCCCTCCAAAGACATGGATGTGGTGCATCTGGCACTGTTCGTACTGCTACGGTGGTGCGGGAAGAAGATCAGCTGAGCACCACGGAACTGCGAGCGGCAGGATCTGCAACCACGCCACCATCACCACCACTCACTCTCACGTCTCCCGCATCCACTCCTCTCTCTGTCACATTTGTTCGATCGAACGACCTGACACCTCCTCCCGTGCTCCCACGCCTTCCCGCGCGAGTCTTTTGCCTTCCTGTCTGTGTCTGTCTGCGTCCGTCCCCCCTCCCCGTGTCGTTTGGGTCCCATATCGGTGTTGTTGTGTGGTCCCCATGCGGGCCTTGTTTCTTAGCATGGCGGCTCTCTCTCTCTCTCTTTGTGCACTCGCTTCATCCATATACCAGCGTCTTTTATTCGCCATTTTCAGCCACATTTTTCTCTTTCTTTGTTTCATCACCATTCTTCGCTTTCACTGAGTCCGAGACTCTCCGACCTCGTCACAGACGGGAAACCCCTCCCGAGGCGCATCCCCGCCACGACGCTCTCCTCCACCCCTTCTGCCGTTTTCTTTGCTGTTTTGTTCATTCTCCACACCATTCACCTGTACCGACCCCTTTGCACGAGTCCAAGAAGCTCTCAGCTGATACACACCCTTTCAGAACACCTCGGCTGCGAGAAGTCCTCGCCATCAGAAACAGGAGAGCGGAACTGGAAGCGTGTCGGAATTGCGAGGAGGTGGGGTCTCGACTCGCACCCAGCTGAGAGTAGCGCCTCTGCTGCCCACCTTCCATCGCGGTGTCTGGAGCTGTGACGAGCCGTCCATTCTAAGAGCATCGTGCTCCCCCCTTTGCCTCCCGCAGGGGCACTCAGCTCACTTTTGTCCTCTTACTTCCCTCTCCACGCCACCGTTCCGCAACCATAAGAACATAAAGAAAACCAACACCGATGGAACTGACCGCTTTGCAGTGCAGGCGGGCCGCTGCGTCACCGCCTTCCTGAGGAGCACGCACGGCTATCCAGCGACGTCACGCAACATCAGATCGCAAACGTCTTCGCGGGCTTCGTCCGCCGCTTCGTGCTCCGCGGGGACAACCAAGAGAAGAGAAGAACTGGACAGCGCGCCACTCGTGACGACACACGGTAGCCCCGGGCTACGGCGACTCGTCGCGCCGACGGGCTTGCGATGTTCTCTCACAAGAGACGGCTCGCTCGCCGCCAACGAAGGCTGCCCCACTTTGGCTGGACACGCCTTCTGCCCACGCGCGTGCCCCCCACGACAGCAGGACGATCGAGTGCGGTGCCGACTCACTGCCGGAGCTGCGGCTGTAGCACTCGCTGGCGCTGCTCGCTGCACCGGGATCACGCCATCGCGGCGGTTCGTCACGCGTCCGCTGTCGCCGCAGGCGCCAACCTAGTCGCGTGCAGTGAGTGCCGCGGCTGCGCCATATGCAGGCAAGCACCCGGCGGTCGGCAGCCGCTATGCGCGAGGCCGCACGGACACGCCGGACGCGAAGGCGTAAGCGGCGTTGCTTTGAACGCGGCCTCGCACGTACGCCACGCAGCGTGCCCTCCCGATGTCGGACCACACCGGTAGGCAAGCAGGCAGGTAGGAACCTTTCATCCGCCAGCGCGACGTGGCGCCGACAACGAAGGTCGGTTACGCAAACTTGCTGCCCGACCTGTTGTGCAAGATGGGTTCACCGTCAGAGGCGCTACGGACGTGCGCGCAGTCGCAACGGGGACTGCGGCGAGCAAGGCTCCACCACCCGGACACCCTCCGACACCCCCGCGCAGCATTGCTGGCGATGGCCGACGCACAACCCGGACGCCGCACATTTGCGATGCTCCGAGCGTGAGAAACCACGTCACGACGAGGCGGCACGGCGCTGACGACGAGACGCACGAGGACGTGATCACCGATGGCAGCTCACACGCGGGGACGAGCCGCACACGACCACTCCGTCCGGAGGCGCTGCTGGAGGTGAAAGGGGATTCCACAGCCTCCACAGCCTCCATCCCTTCGGCATCGAGCCCTGCGACCGGTGGCAGACACAGAGACGCGCGGTGCCCTGACCCACGTCGCACAGCAGGTGGTCGGCACAGACCTCCCTCCCCACCCAGTGGCGGCGTTTGGCATGGCACGCGGCGAGTACGGTGGGCATCGCCCCTGCGACCCCATCGCTGCTCGCAGCACGTTCGCGGGACGGCGCGGTGGAACGACACGGGAAGTCCGCCGCACGTGCTTGCAGCGGGCCAGCGGTGGTCGGGTTTTGACCGCACCAGACGATGGCTGCCTCGGCCCCCCGACATGCCATCCTTCCCCGCGGACCTCGGGGCTCGGCTTCCCGCCACCGCGGCTGAGCTCGCACCGCCTCCGCCCGCTCCCCCACATGCGGCCCGTCGACCACCTGAACGGCACCTCTCTCTGTCGACGCGCTTTTGCCGGCGGTGCAGCGGCGCCGTGACGTTGTGTGGTCCCCGCTGGACGAATACGTCTGGACGGCGGCGCACGACACGGCCGCGCTTCGCGGACACGGGGCCGATTCGCTCCCCGACGGACTTATCATGGGGCCTGCCGAGAGCACCTTCCCCCACTATCACCCGCGCTCCGCCTTCACGGTGGACGAGGAGAAGACGGCTGCCAACCGCCTACGCCTCGTGCTCTGGCTGCACGCTGTGAACGATTCGGTTGGCCGGGCGGGGCTGCGTGCCGCGAGTGCTGTCGCCGCACACCCTGTGGGGACGGAGCTGCTGCGCCGTGGGGAACGGTGTGTGTATGTGACGTTGCGTGCTCCCTTCTCCAGATCGACGCTCCGAGGCGCGCTGGAGGAGGTGCTTTGGGCTTCAAAAACTCGTTCGGCCGTGTCGTGCAGATGCGCGCGCTGCCGATGCGATCACCGAGGAGCTCGCAACGTACGCACACGCTGGTCTCCGTCACTGGCGGCGACCCCGACTTCTGCGCCTCTGCACGTGCGGCACGCACGGTGACTGCTGTTGCGTGGATTGGGCACCGGCAGTGGACTGGCGAGCCGCAGGACGTCGGCGAGCTCCCTGCGAGTTTCCGGCAACGGGCAGGCGCGCAAGGCCCGGGTGACGCTGCACGACGAGACGAGACGAGATGGGCAGCCCGCCACCCCCCGTCTGCGCTACGGCAGCGGAAGACGTGGCGCGACGTGGCGTGGCAGAACGGTGCACACAGGATTGGCACACTCGGGGGGCGGGAGTCGCACTGCGGCGTGTGCAGCGCCGTCCCCACGCCGGACAGATGGGGTGCTGTGCGTGTTGACGGAGAAATGAAATCAACGGTCATCGCAGTAGCGCGAGCCAAGCTCCGACCTCGATTGCCGCAGGGCTCGCACTGTTCCCCCTCCCCCTCAATGACAGAATGTTGGCTTTGGCGGCCGGTCGCACACGACACACGCGCAGCTACGCAATGAGCGCGCGGCTCCCCCGACTCGCTCCTGCCCTCTGGGGCACCCCTTACAATACGAGCGTCCCTGTCGCACCCGCTGCGAACTCAGTTGATGCCCGCAGCCGTGCAGCGTGACGATTTTGGAGAGGTGGCGACACGGAAGTGTTGCACTAGAGATCAAGAGTATCGCGGGGGCAGCGGGGCCTTGAGACTCGAGCTCCCCTGTCAAAGCTTAACAAGAAAGCAACGAACACACCTACCATGGTTTCTGGCCACAACAGCGGCGTCAACGACTCCAGCTGTTGTGGCTGAGAGAGAGAGCCGTGATGAGGTCACGGCCGCCACGCCGACTGCTGGTGGAATGGAGCAGGCCGAGCCTGACACATGCATGCTGCACTCTCTGTCCTCACTCCCTCCCTCCCCTGTTCCCCTGCCCCATCCCATCCCACAACACACACACACACACACCCCTGTACGACACGGCCAGAACACAAAGCTAAACGTCACGACTCTCATCTCCGTACTTTGATCAGCTCCTAAGTGTTCGTGTATTTTACTTCCATTCTTCTGTTCGGCTCTTTTTTCTCTCACGCTCAACAGGTTGGTCTGCAGACGCAGGGTCACCTTCTCCCTCCCTCCCCCGCCCCTTCACAGCCACCCCGCTGGCTGTCTCTCCTCCTCTGTTGCGTGTGTCTGCAAACTCCGAAGGCGCACGTGCTTGACGCGTACAGCGCCGTCCTCTCTTCTGTGTTGTCTTCAGTGTAGTGCTCGTGTTTTGAGCGTGAACTTCGTTTGCTCCTCTCTTCGCTTCAGCACTTTTTTCTGTGTTTTCTTGCTCGGCGACCGTCTCCTCCGCCATCATGCCGCTGTCACGCCTGCTGCTGCCGCTGTGCGGGCTGCTGCTCGCCTTGGCCGTCACCACTGCTACTGCGGCGGCGCCGCTGTATGGAGCCGGGAAGTTGAAAGTCGTCACCGCGGCGGACCCGGCCCTCACGACGCGGGATCGGCAGGTCTCGCGTTGTTCGTCGCTGGGTGGGTCGCTCGTGCCCATGTCGACAGAGGCGGTGTTCAAGCTCGTGACGAACGCTCTGGACGGCGCGGGTGCCTGGAGCTCCTTCAGCTACATGGGCGGCTCCACGATGCTGTCGTCTTCGGCGTGCACAACGACGGAGGCGTCTCTCGACTGCGTCTGGTTTTGGGACGAGGGGCGGTACTCCGGTGTCGCGAATGCTCTCGCCTTCTACAGGGGCAACCGCGACGCGAGGGACCTGCCTGGTGCCGGCATGATGACCACGAGCGTGAAGAACCACTGGCGTGTGGTCTCCAGAACAGAGCAGTGCCCCTGCTGGAAGATGCAGCGCTACGGTGCCATCGTTCGCGCTACCGATGGAGGTCCGTACTGGACCGATACCAGCAGCACCTCCTACAGCTACAGTACCGGTGCCAGTCATCCCATTTACCGCCTTTGCGCCATCGAGGTGCGCACGCCAGTACTTGTTGTGCCAGGGACAAGCGTGGCGAGCCGGCCCCTGGTGGTCAGTCTTCCTGTCGGTGTTGCCCTCGCTGTGATGGCCGTCGTCGCGTGGTTGTGAGCCCGGTGTGCTACGGTGGATGCTCACGCCTTGCTGAGGAGCCTGGAGTAGCAGCTGTGTCGTCCACCCCCACTGTGTCGCGGCTGGGACGCACGTCGCGTCGCAGCGACATGGACACTCGCGGCAGTCGCTCCTTCCACGACGGCGCTCTGAGTAAGAACGGCAGCGGCCGCAACTCCCGTGACGGTACGTTCGAAGACGACGAGGAAATAGCGTCCATTTTGAGCTCGCAGCGCATGGGGACGCCGTCGACTGCCGCCAACATGCCGCCCCACAGACGGTGCCGCTGCAAATGATGCCGATGCAGCAGCCGATGGTACGCGGCGGCTCACAAGTCTGGTAGGCTCCGCAGCCTGGTGGTTTGCACGCACCGAAGCCGTGGGACGCCTCGATGCACTGCCGCTCTTCCAGCGTGAACCTCGCTGAGTGGGACAAGCGTAAAAGCTCGACACCCTGCCCCTCCTCCCTCCCCGCTCCCGCACTGCACACAGATGGCGCAGTGCTGGGGTGCTGGGCGGCAGCGTTGGAGTCTCGCGATCCCCTCTTCTCTGTGTGTGCCGGACTCATTGCCGGCGTACCTGCGAGATGCGAGATGTCCACTGCCGTTCACCGCCACGTGCAGGTTCCTCTTGGGATTGTCAGCTGGCGTGCATCAGCGGAGGCGAGGATGGTGTAGCGCCTCACGCCTCTCTCTTTTCTTTCTTCTTGTGCCATATTTCTCTTTTTCCTTGGGGCCTCCAGCACAGTGCTGGCGTGTGTCCCTGAGCTCAGGCTCCTGGTCCCTTCTCCCCCCCCCGCATACCCACCTCACTCTATTTTCAATTTGTTTGCCGTCCTTTCTGTTCCCTCACTTCTTCGCCTTCCTCTTCGCTGGCGTCTCGATCGCTGACCCCCCTCCCTCTCCTCCCGACGTCTGAGCGCCCCTCTTGCTGCTCCGCCTGCTCTCCCGCGTGAGAGTCTTTAGCAGCGTTAGAGATGCGGTTGTGCGACTTTGTGGTAGAGTAAACTCGATCCCCCGTCTTCGTGTGGTCAGCCGTGCTGTTGCGCACTGGCAGGGGTACACGCTCCTTCATCGCGGCTCAGCCGAACGGTGTGTGCGGCGCTCTGCCCGATGGGTGTGTGCCCTCTCCAACCCCTGCGCTCTTCACCGGCCCTGTGCGTGTGTGCCGCAGCTCCCACGGCTTTGGTCTCCCCCTAGAGTGTGACACGCTATACACGAGCCGGCCGCATCTGTGGACGGAGGGAACCTGTTTCCCATTTTTTTGTCTATTCCAGTTTTCATTGACCTTCTTCACCTCGATCATATAAATGGGACTCCGTGCGCTTTCATTTCTCTCCCGCCCGTGATGTGCGCCTCTCTCTTCTCCGTTGAAAGACACACACACACACAAACAAACAAACAACGCGGTCTCGCATGTTGGAGGCTTCCTGCGTGTTGTTGGACGGCCCTGCCGCTCCGTTCCCGGTGGCAGCGGTCGTGCGCTCTTTGCGCCGTCGCTGAAGTCCTGCTCCCGCTCCCACGTCGCTGCCGTCGATGCACGAGCGACGCACTTTCCGACTGTCTCGCAGACGCTGCCCATGCGGCACTGCACGCCACCGCTGCTACCTCCTCCATCTTCTGCCCCCCTCTCTTCCCTCTCGCGTTGTGCCCTCGCAGACCGCCGACGGCGGCCTCCCTCCTCCTCACCACCCCCACAACGCCCACAGGACGACACCCCACTTCCCCCCGGCTCTTCTTTGCACCCCACGCCGACATTCACCGGCTTACGCACACCCTCTGCGCGCCACCGTCTCTTGCCAGCCTTCCTCCACACAACGAACTCCGTCTCGTGCACTCCGCGACACGCGCATCCTCGAGGCAACGCAGTGGGTCACGCACGGACGGCGGCTGCAGCCTCCTGGTTGCCTCCGCGAAGGCGTGCCGGCTCAACTGAAGAGCCGCTGCTGTGATAAGAGGCGGGTTGCCGTGTCTCCGCTGTCGACGAAGGCACGCACGTGTGTGTGCGGTGTGGCGTCAGGGTGTGTACTCTACAGAGCAGTGCTACTGCCCATCAGCCTCCCACGCAGCACCCCCAATTCGTTCTACACGTCGACACCGAGTACTGCCGTGCCACAGTGCAGACGCTGTTCGCATGGGTGACTCGCACAGTGGGGCCTCCCTGTTGACGCACAAGGTGACGCCGCGGCAGCACAGGCGATGCACACCACACCGCACACGCACAGTGGACGGCGTGCGAGACGCGGCGATCCGAGTCGCTAAACCAATTGTGGGTCCTTCGGTTTCTAGCCCGTCTCTGAGTGGACGCAGTGGACTCGGTGATGCGCCTCTCGCCGGCCTTGTCGAGTCTATCCGTGTCCCTTCGCAGCAACGCGGCGGCTCGGCGCTGCACCAGCAGAGGGGTGGCGTGGTAGGGCTGCGGGCACAGCCTCTCGAAGACAGTCGAAAGCCCCGTTTTCACTCTGTGCGTCTTGTGGCTGTATTCGGCTGTGTGTGTATGCACACGGGAAGCACCGTGACATTTCGTGGCCCCGAGCCGTCTCCAGTGACGAACACGGAGCTGTCGCGCGTGTCCCTGTTCACGGCGGCGGCGGAGGAGTCGGACGGTCTCGTTGTCACGCTCTCCCTCACCCTCTCCTGCAAACCATCACCGACGACCTTGCTGCTCATGTCGCGGCTGCACCGCCTCCACTGCAGCCTCGCGTGCCAGTACGTGTGATCCCTAGCGGCGGCAGCCCCGCGGCGACTGGGCTGTACGGCGCATCGTCTGAGCCGACACCCCGTGATGGCGCACATCATCTGCGTTGGGTGGGCGGACTTGCCCTTCCCTATGCTCTCTGACTGGTGTGTGTGTGTGTGTGTGTGTGTGCTGGTGCGCACCTGTTTCTTTCGCCCGTCTGTCTGGACGTCGTCGCTGCCGTCACGGCGGCGGTGTCGCTGCGGACGGCGCAACAGCCAACACAAAGAAAGGGAGGTGCGAGGCTCAACGGCGTTGTCAGCCCCCCCTTCCCCTTTTCCCTCACGTCTTGTCGGCGGTTTTGCCTTGTGCGGTGCGGCACCTCACAACTTGCTTCGATGGAGCATCTGCGCGTTTCAGAAAGCGTGGCTCTCACAACGAGAGGGACCTCGAGGCGAAGGCCGTAGTTCGGCCCATCCCTTCCCCGCCTCGGTGCCGCAAGGGCTGGCACCCCACGGACTCGAACACACCGCACTGCAACCGACGCTCTCCCCGCTGCCAACTCTGAGTGGCTGCAGCGGCTCTCCCTCACGGTCATCACTGGAGTGAAGCGCACATCATCTTTGTCTTGATTGCCGTCTCTGTTCATGCGCTGGTGCGACACCGATGCACACGCCGACACACGCAGATGTGCAATCACCAACGGTGCGGCTCTTGCGCCGGTGCAGGCCCGTCGTGCTCCACAGCAGACGGCTGCAGGGAAGACGGCACACCACGGCGGACCAAGGGCTCCGAGCCTTTCCACTTTTCGCCACACTGCCGCTGCTGCTGCGCGTCGGAGTGACAGGGGACGTGCTGCGGAACGTGCCGACAGCGAAGGGTTGTGCGCACGACCTCGATGCAGCGATGAAGGGTGCTGGCGTGGTGGCGTACGCAGCGTGAGCTGAGTGCGACGAGGACGAGGTTTATGAAGGGTGGGGGAGTTTGAGTTCTGAGGCCCCCCTCCCCCTCCCCCTCCCCCGCACCAGCTGTCCCGTCGCTACTGTTGTGGCAGCAGGGGAAGGTGGGGTGAGAACACGCATGACAAGCGAAGCACATTCTTCATGGTGTCGCTGCAGCCGTGGCAGCGGAGCGTGTTTGAGCCGTGCATGAGAGGAGCTGCTGTTTGCCGGCCGGTCTGATGGACTCCCTCTTCTCCCCTCCCTCCTCTCCCAAACGTCAAGCCATCCGATCTGTGTTCTTTTTTTCTTTTGGCACGCTTTAAAACGTCGCCTGCGCTGGTTCTCCGTTCTGCACGAGGCTGAGCACGCGTCACGTCTGCAGCCCTGTGCCCAGACTCCCCCTCATGGAGGGTCGTGTTGTGCTCTCTGTCTCTCTCTTTCACGCTTGTCTTTCTATACCTTTGATTTTCACAAGCTGTGTGCACCCTCTTCGTTGTGGCGCCGCTGCACGGGGTGGCGCAGGCTTTGGTTTACCGACATTGCCCACGCAGTTCGTGGTCACTGCACCGGTACCCTATGCTGTGTGCCAGCAGATGTAAGACTGCGTGGTGTTCGACGAAGGACTTTGACCCCCTGAACATGTCACAACGTGTGCCCTCAGCGTTGAGGTGCTTGGAAAGAGGCAGCTGTGTGAATCAACCATTGCCACGGCCCAGGGTGGTTACGCAGCTCGATCCGCCAAGCTGATCTGTTCTCTACAGGCGAGGCAACGCTACGACGCATCACACAAGTCGAGCAGACGCTCTTCGTGACATGCCAAATCCACGAACTACCGAGATATCGTTGTTGAGGGGAATGCAGAATGCAGACAGCGTGTCCGGAGTTGTGCGACACGATCTCGCAGTGCCTCAGCTGTGCTTTCACCACTCCTCACCTCTTTCCTTGTTTCTTTTGGGGGAGAACTGGCTCACGCCTTTACGGCACCACTGGAAGCAGGCTCAGCACTACAACCCCCCCTCCCCACCTACCTCACTCTGCATCACTACACTGCAGGAGCCAACCTACGCTTTCTTCACGAACCCCGAATCTTCTTTTCTTCTCCTTCTGACCACCCCCGGGTGCAGGGACCGCCGATCGCAGCACCGCAGCCGTCACAACCTTGCTGAGCACGATGAACCACCTTCTTTGCGATCTCCAGCTGACACACCAACAGCTCCTGAACGACGTCCACTACAGGGAGGATGCAGAAAACAGGCGTTCGCAGCTCCTCGCACGGCGTGGCCGCGATTCGCTAGCGCAGGTGATGAGCTTTCTCCCCAACGCACCGTGTCTCGCACTCGCAGCAGTCCCACCCAAGGCTCGGGTGTACGCGGCTCTCAGCGACACGGAGAACGATGAAAGGGCTTTTCCTACCATCAGCCTCACAGGCGAGACACTGCGGTACACCGTGGGTGCCGAAAGGCCTCGGCGCACCATCTAAACGATGCTGCAGCCGTGTGCGTGGTGGCTCAGCCACCACAGACTTCCCATTGAAGCACGCGGCTCTGCGGGTGTGCGGGCGATGAACGCAGCCACGCCTGGGGTTCAAGAAAACTGGAAAGCCATCGCACTGGGCTACGAGGAGAAGGTGTTTCAGCTTGACGACGCGGTGCAGGAGCGGCTGGAAGAGATCACGGTGTACGAGAATGTTTCCTTTCTCACCAGCTTGAACCCAGACGTCATGCTCAACTTGCACACCCTCACAGTCATGTTTTGTGCGTCAGAGTCGATTCCCACGATACGGCGGCTTCCACGACTGACGTCGCTGTCTCTCGGTGGAGCGACCAGGGATAGGGTCGACATGGCACAGTTCGAGTGCGCAGGGACGCTGCAGAGCCTCACAATTACTGAGTCGTCGATCAGAGAGATTGTCGGGTTCCAGCACTGGACGTCGCTCCTTCGCCTCGACCTGGCCAAGAACCGATCACTGCGACGTGTGGTGACACTCAGCATGGCGCCTCTGTTGCAGACGATAGATCTCTCTCGTACGGCAGTGAGGGACGTTGAAGGGCTCGCCATGTGCCATCGGCTTGGAGTGCTGAAGGTCATGTATTGTAAGGAGCTGACGAGCCTTGCACCGCTGGCTGGGGCACCGAGGCTGAGAGAAGTCAGTTTTTATCCTCAGCTGCGGCCTGACACCACCGGCATACCTCGCGAATTCCTGCGCGAGGGCTTTTAGGAGTCAGATTCCACCTAAAGCAACCCCGCGCCTCGTTGTTTGGCTGGCTCCGCACAGCGGCAACAATGACAGATACCCAGACGCGACGTTGTGCAGCACGGTTACTGTGTGTTCCTCGACTGGTCGTAGACCGTTGGTAAGGACGTGACCACGCGACTGCCTCGCTTCATTTCTCTCCACCACTGTGCCCGTGTCCCACATCAAGGACACACTCGACACAAGACTGCATGCCTTGGCCCCACCTTCGTGGGCCTCTTTGCGTCTCCCCCATCCCTCTGATGGTGCGCCTCGTGTTCGTTGACACGTACGCTGCATTCCTGTTCCCTCCCTCCCCCCAGACACACACACCCCTCCCTCCCCTTGTCGGTGCCCTTCTGTTGGCGACGTCGGAGGTATCAGATTTGTATTGGTTCTTGTTGGTGTTCTCTTTTGTCGTCAAGTGTGGTGTGTGCGTGGCGTGTCCTCGCTTTCTCCTTTTGGTTTGCTCTGAGGCGCAACAGACGTCGCCTCTTCACCGACGCGTCTCTGTGGCGCCGCTGCTCAGCCGGCAACGCTCTCCGTGTCGCAGAGATGCACGCACAGGACATCGATGGCAGAGGTGCTTGCTTCGCATCATCGCAGTGATGCGGCAGACGTACCTCGTCCTTCTCAAAGACTCCCCCGTTGCCTCAGCTAGCGCTTTTTGTAATTTGTTTCTTCCAACTTCTCTGCGATAATTGTGCTCTCTTCTCAAACTTGCCAGCCCCGCTACACGTGTGTTGTCTACACTCGATGCCTCTCCTCCAAAGAAATGGATGTGGTGCATCTGACACTGTTCGTACTGCTACGGAGGTGCGGGAAGAAGATCAGCTGAGCACCACGGAACTGTGAGCGGCAGTGTCTGCAACCACTTCACCATTACCACCACCCACTCTCACGTCTCCCGCATCCACTCCTCTCCATGTCACCTTGTCTGATCGAACGATCTGACGCCTCGTTCCGTGCTTCCCCGCCTTCCCGCGTGGGTGTTTTGCCTTTCCCTCTGTGTGTTTGTGTCTGTGTCCGTCCCGCTCACCGTGCCGTTTAGGTCCCATGCCGGTGTTGTTGTGTGGTCTCCATGCGGACCTTGTTTCCCAACACGACGGCTACCTCTCTTTGTGCAATCGCTTCATTTAAATGCCAGCGTCTTTTGCTCGCCAGTTTCAGAGACGTTTTTCTTTCTTCTTTGCTTCGTCACCATTCTTCGCTTTCACTGAGTCCGAGACTCTCCGACCTCATCACAGACGGGAAACCCCTCCAAGGCGCATCCCCGCCACGACGGTCTCTTCCCACCTATTCTGCCATTTTCTGTGTTGTTTTGTTCATTCTCCACACCATTCACCTGTACCGACCCCTTTACACGAGTCCAGAAGCTCTCAGCTGATACACATCCTTTCAGAACACCTTGGCTGCGAGAAGTCCTCGCCATCAGAAACAGAAGAGCGGAGCTGGAAGTGTGTCGGAATTGCGAGGAGGTGGGGTCTTGACCCGCATCCAGCTGAGAGTAGCGCCTTTTCTGCCCACCTTCCATCGCGGTGTCTGGAGTTGTGACGAGCCGTTCAGTCCAAGAGCATCGCGCTCCCCCCTTGCCTCCCGCAGGGGCACTCAGCTCACTTCTGTCCTCTTACTTCCCTCTCCACGCCACCCTGCCGCAACCAGAAGAAGAGAAAAGAAAGAAGGGACCAACACCGACGGGCTTTGACCGCTTTGCAGTGCAGGCGGGCCACTGCGTCACCGCCTTCTTGAGAAGCACGCTCTGCTATCCAGCGACGTCACACCACTCATCGCAGGCGGTGCTCCTTTCCAGAAGTGACAAAGGTGGCTTTGTAGATGGACTCCCACCGGTCCTTGTGCATCGAGGTGTTGCTGCCTGCACGTCACCTGCTCACTTGGCGGTGGTCCGCTCTGCCCTCTCCGACCTCACTCTTGCCTCGGCTCTCGCCTTTTCCTCCACGACTCCAATGACACGCTGCCCGCACTGCCACAGCACGGCCCTCACCTCCTGTGCACGCCAACCCGCTTCCTGCAAGTAGCCGTGACTCCTTTCTCTTTACCACGATGCTCCCCTCACAACGCTCAGGCGGTTGTCGTGTTGTGTGCTGGCAGATCCGCGTCCCACCGACAACGTGCCCTCCATGACGGCTGCGTGCTGAGAGAGCGGGGACATGCCCTCGACGTGCGGCGCCGTGGCAAACACACACAGCCACCAGAGAAGAAGGTCCATCGACTTTGAGGGAGGGAGAGACGCCATCGGAAGGCAGCAGAGGGCACACCACAGCACAACGAAGCTGCTCCACGGGGTGCCGATGGGGAAGAGAAGCGGCGGCAGCGCAACGTCCCTTCTTGCCTGCAAGCAACGCCGCCGCTGCGCACATCGAAGCCGGCAAGTATGCACCACCTCGTCACAGCCTCCCTGTATCATCGCAGCGGCCACGACAGACCGCACCGTTCAACCGTCTGACGAAAACAGTGCCGATATGCGACACGGCGGTCCACGTGACCGCCGCGCACCCACAGGAGTGACACTGAAGCAGCTGAGGAAGCGGTGTGACGGTGGAACACCTGAGTATCCTTTGCCCTTTTTTCTTACACACCCAAAACGGGCACGGCTCAACCAAGCGGCATTTGAAAGGCACACATGCAGCGGCGGTGAGGCTGAGCACCACCACCCCCTTGGACGGAGGCTGTGGGTAATACGTCATCGATGGCAGCGCGAGGGAAGAGAGCATGACAGCTCAACAATGAAGGCACCGGTCCGTCGAAATGCACACCGCGCATCCGATGCATGACAGACGGCGTGGGCAGTTTTCAGGCTGCACACTCAGCGCGAGCATCTTCTACACACGGACAGCTGTGTTGCATGTTGATGTCTTGAACTGCAAGACGGACCCGTTGAAGCCAATCTGCACACCATCGTTTGCGCTTTGCAAAACACCCTTGTGCATCTCGCTGCGCGACTGCTGTGCACTTTTCTCGTGATGTTCGACGCCAGTAGCGTTCTTGACTAGGCGTGGGGGACGTCTGCCGTGGCCATTGTGTTGTTTCAGGTCGGAGTGCGGTGCGCTACTGGGGGACGCATCGCCAACGCTGCCGCTTTACTGGTCCATCTCAGTAGTGGTGCTGCGTCTCCCTCTGATTCCCACTTCTGGCGTCCCGCCTCCGTCCGTGTCGGTGCGTCTGTGCGGTGGCAAGTGCCGCACGTGAGCCACTGCCGTCGCAGCCAACTGAGCAACACGAAATGCAGGACAGAGGGAACCAGGCTCATCAGGCAGCCCTGACGTCTTTCTCTGCTCCACGTGTTTCTTCGTTCACCGCCACCGTCTGTGCGTGGTTGACTCTCAGTCGCTGAAACACGAGTGGCGGCGTGCTGTATACGAGCCACACTTCACAGTCACGACGTGAAAGTACTCGCCTTTTGCTTGCGGCAAGCCGTGATGCGCTGTCGCACGCTGGATGATGTCGCCGGGGACGCGTAGGAGAGGTGAGCAGCCCTCAGCACCTCCACGGAAACGTCCTTTCGTCACCTGCGAGATGCGCCGGCGGGTCGTACTCGAGCACCCGCTTTCACTGCCGCAGCTGCTCCGGCTCGTTGGCTCAGCGTTGAGGCGGCGTGCTGCTTCAACGGCGGGGGCCCCGCCTCGATCGTGCACGCGTCTGCATCGATGTTGCTGGCGTTGAAGTTTCTTGGTGTGTTGACACGACTCTCGCCGTCCCTAAAATCGACGGATCCGGCGCCGGATGCGCATCTTCGCCGCGTAGTCCAACAGCTGCGTGGCGGCGGTGCCAAGAAAAAAGACGGCGCGTCTCTGCTCGTCAGCTTTTCTGTGGGCTCCCTTCGGCGAGCGTGACCGCCTCCGCTGCCGTGGCGTCCCGGGCGGTGCCATGTCATCGGCTGGCGTCGCCACAGGCGCGAAGCACAGCACACCCCCGGCCCCCCTTCGGCACATGTGAAAGGGCCGACGCCACAAAGTGTGGTCGCCGCCGTCCTGCCACTGCAACCTCGCGGAAAGCTCGTCCCCGTGCGGTTGCCAGTCCGTGGCCAGCGGCTCGCTGCACCGGCACGCGTCCCACCGCACGCCTCGGTGAGCACAGCGGGACACCGTCTCGTTCAGTCGCGCGCACGCCGTTTCACCAGGTGCGGCGGCGCAGCCACCAGGTTATCGAAGCCACCAGGGATCTTGAGAGGGAGAGCTCGTGCATCAGCCTCCGCTGGTTGACTTCCGGTGTGCGGCTGTTGTGGGGAGCTCCGCGTGGCGCCGTTTCGGGGGCGCTGATGACGGCTGGGCTGGCCGATTCAGCGGGGACACAGCGAAGAGCTCTTGCTCCGGCTCAACGATGAAGTGAATTCCATGCTACTTGCTGACGGCACTGTGAATGCAGCGAAAGTTGATCCCTTGCTCATCGCCATGCCCGTGCTCGCTGTTTCAGTTTCATCGAAGGACAGAACTCACATCACTGCGCCATTTTTTGTTGTCTTCAACTTTGTGAGTGCCAGGCAGTGGCTCGCTTCCATTTGGATGGCGTGATCGGCGGCGGCTTCGAACGAGAACTCGCGCATCGTGGGGCACCGGAACGTGGCAACATCAACGAGACGTGGCCGCATGCAGCCCTGCTTGGATTCATTTTTGCCGGAAGTTCAAGCCACACTTTCAGCAGCGGCGGTGCGCAGAGCACTTGCGGCGGGCGGCGCGTCGCAACATGCTCCGGGATGGTCCGATTCACGCCGCGGAGCACCTGCTGCTTGTCCATGTCTGCCCTGTCAAATGGCCGTCGTACCTCGAGCACCTCCTCGCATTCGCTGCTCCGCGTTTGCCGTGAACCAACGGTGTGCGCCACCGCTCTTTCGATGCCGCGCGCCGGCTCAGCAGTACCATCTTCACCTCCGGGCGCCCGCGTGTGTGCAGGCAGTCGTCGGGAGTTGGACGCATTCTTGAAATGCCACTGGTGGGGGTGGTCGATCTCTCGGCCAATCGCTGTGGTGGGGGGCTTCTGTTTCCTGAGCCCTTCTTCCAGACTCACCTTGAAATTGGCCGGCTGCTAGGGCACAGGCGGTGGCGTGCGCGTCAGCATGGTCACGGGGCGGGGTGCCTCTCTTCGGCTTGTGGCGTTTTGGGTTCTCTGACGGCAGCGGCGGCCATGCGCACAAAGGGTGCGGGTGCGATGTGGCGTAAAGGACTGTGGGACGGACCCCGGGGGTGAAGAAAGAGAGGGCTGCGTGAAACAAGAGGCGCGCAGGAAAAGATGAGCGTGAGAGTACGCACTCGCCAAACGATGTGCAGACGCGGAGTCTGCGCTTTGTGTCGGCACGGGTGGGGGCAGAGGGCCGCGCATCAACATCACACGTGCCATGCTTGCCTTTCGCTGTTTCTTTTTTTGGACACTTTCACACCGGCGCGGGGTCGAAGGAGCGACAGTTAAACACCGAAGCACGCCGACACTTCTTCAGAGACTTTCGATAAAGAGGCCGTCGGGCGCTCTCAGCAATTGAAGGTGTGAAAACAGAGAGATACCCCGGCCACGGCTGACGCCGGTGCTTCATTCCGACAACATCCGCAGCGCGTGCCGGCAGTGGCGCTCGAAGGGGATTGTCGAACGCAGAAAGCCCGGCACTCATCTGGACCGCTGCCGCCGTGGCTTTGATGGGGGCGGGGTGGGTTCACAGCTGCGCCGCGCCAACCGCATTTTTGCCGCCACCCTAGCGCACCACGCTCTGCAGTGCCTCCTCCGCGTGCTCCTTGTCCTCTGCGTCTGCCGGCGTTGACTTTTCACTGCGGACCCAAATGTTGCCGTTCATGCCGGTGATGAGCTGCACGCTGTGCTCGGCCAGCTCCGCGGACTGATGCTTTTCAGGCTTCGCCGAAGACGGCCGCACACTCAGCAGAGCACCCGCTCCCGTGAGCCAGCCGTGCTTCTCCGCGGCGCGGGTGTGGGGCGGGACCGTGCCATCAGCTGGAATGCGCTGCGCCTCTGCAAAAAGCAAGGTCGTCTTGATCAACCAGCTGGCGGTGGCCAATCCGGCCGCCGCGGCCACAACGGTGGGGCAGACAACCGGCTACTTGGCATGATGGCCGCCCTTGTCGCGTGGGGGTCTTCCAGCCGCTTGTTTCCAGGCACTTTCAGAGACACGCTCGGCAACGACATCGCCAATCTCGGGCAGATGGCGCGGCATGGGGCCCCTCACCGAAATGAGGCGCTCCGTCACCACGGCGTCCCCCCTTGCGGCCGCCACGCTTTATCCGGCACCCCGCGGGGAAGTGCCGGGTCGCTCTGGTTGTTGCCCCCTGGGGCGTGCTGAAGGCGTGAAGGCGCACCCCTCCGGCACTTGCTGACGGCTTCTTGCCCAAGCCCCCGCCGAAAACTATGTCGCTGGCGATGGCGGCATCAGGTGCGGACGCGGATCTTGCAACGATGCTCCCCGCCAGGGTGCGGGTTGGAAGCGGGAAAAACCAGACGGTAAGAGGTGCGGGTGCTGCGCGTTACCCCCGATTTTGAAAATGAACTGAGGGCCTGTGCTTCATCGGGTGTCCCCCCGATGGCGCGAACTTGTTCGGGGACCTCTTTCCCTTCTGGGTGTGGTTGGTCTGCGTGGCGGGTTCCCCTTCGGTGTTTGTTGCTTGGTTTGCGCCTCCTGTGCGGCTGCCCGTGGGCAAAGTCAAACCGCGGCACTCCCCGCGCGCAGTAGGGCATACAAAGGGGATGCGTTGCTTTTCTGAAGCTCAAGGGGTACTGTGTGGTTGGAAAGCGGCGGTTGCCTGCGGGTCTCGGCTCGCAAAGGCGCAAAACAAGGACACACACGTGCCGCGGGTGGCGGCGTGCCGGTGAAAGCAACCCCCGCTCGCTATGAAAGATTCTGGTGCTGCTGTCTCGGCTGCGGTGGCTTCGCGCCGCTGGGGCTTCCTTTTGCTTCGTGTCGAAATGCGCCTTTGACCCTCTGGAAAAGGCCCTCTTTGTCACTTTTCGGAAGCCTTTCTCGGCGCAGCCCCGTTTGAAGTGGCTGCCCGCGTTCCGGAACGTGATTTCTTCCAAGGGGGGGCCGGCACCGTGCGTCGGCTGGGTCCTGAAACGGGGCTCTCGGTGCGGTGGCTGGCGGCGGGTGGGGTTGCCGGCTTTCTTCAAGTTCGGAAGGGTGGGGGCGGGGGTGCGCAGCTCGACCTGCTACGTGCCGAAGCTTGTGGGGGTGGAAGCGTTTGTGGCGTTTCAGTTTGGCACTGCTCAGTTTCCAAGGCGTTGTGCGCTTTCGGAAACGGGGCGCGGTGCGTCTTCGGGGGCTTGTGCCAAGTGGTTGGGTCTTGGCGGCGGCGGCGCGGGCAACAATCGGGAGGCCGGTGGTGCGCCTGTGCGCTTCGGCTGGCTCCCGGGTAGTGCCGCCTTCGGGGCCGCCGGAAGGGGCAGCGGCGCCGCTATCAACAATGAGGGCGGTGGTGAAGCTCTTTGAAATGAGCATGGCGGTGGGAAAACGGGAAAACGCGTGCCAACCCCTTGCGGGCAACCTGCGCGCCGGCTGGGCGGGGAAATCCGTTGTTCAAGGTTCCTTGCTGGCCTCTGGTGGTCCCCGGGGTGGCCATGGTCACCTGCTGGTTTGGGTTTCTCTTGTGCGCAACGCCGCCGCACATCCAACAGCTTGTTTTGAACGTTGTGTGGTCAGCCGTCTGCCTTCGAAGCGCCGCTTGTGGCTGGCTTGTGGGTGGGCTTCTCGCTTTCCAACCCCGGCTGGTGGCGTGGGCTGCTGGTTGTGGGCTTTGGCGGCGCTGGCTGAAAGTGCTTGGGTGTGTGCTGGGGTGGCGGTTGGGTGGTGCCTTGTGGGTGCGGCGCTGTACCTCGCCAAGCTGCGCGGCCACCGGGCTGCAAGAACACGATTTCGAGTAACACCACAGCGGTTTGGCACGGCACAGCTCCGCAGGAAGAAGAAAGTTCAACGCGTGCCGCCATCTTTGCTGCGATGGTGCGGGGCTGGGGGTGCTGCGGTGGCCTCGCCGTTCGCACCCGCGCGCTGCTCTGCTCGTGTTGCTGGGTGTGCGTGGCTTCGCGTGGCGCTCGGTCGGTGTTTCGGCGCTCCTGTGGGTTGTGTGCGTGGCGGTGTTTCGGCGGGTGCGGGGCAGCCGTTCGGGAGGCGCGCTCCTGCGTTGCAAATGCGCGCTGAAACGGCTTCGGCGCTGTTGGGGGTGCTTCTGGCGGGTGCGGTGGTTGGTTCCCGGCTTCTTCGTCGCAGTGTTAAGAGGCAACGGTGCGAGGAAGCATGTGCCGTGTCTCGTTTTTTGGTGCTAGCGTCGGGGTTTGGTTTTGAACCGCGGAAGAAGCTATTGCGGCCTAAACCTGCGCGGCGCTGTTCGCACCATGGCTGGCGCCATATTCCTAACGTTGGCGGTGCTGTTTGTGTCTTTCCCCGGTTCGCAGCGACTCTTCGGCGATTGCAAGAGCCCCGCCTTTCCGCAGCTGCGGGTGGTGCGGCCGTGTTTCTTGGGGCTGCCAGTGGGTGAATCGGTCGAATCTTTGTGGCTCGCATCTTCCTAAATGCGGCTCTTGGTCTGCTGCGGGTGTTTGGGGGATCGTAAAAGCAGGGGCTGTGTAACCACTGGCGTCTCCGATCTCGTTTGCACCAGCTGTCGTGCGAGTTTTGCGGGTGGGCGTCCCCACACCCCTTCAAGCCAAGAGGTGATGCCGCGATGTCTGCCGACTGGTGCCCCGCACCCCGGGTGCTGGGAAGACACCGTTTCATGCACCGGGGTCGCCGCGGCACCGTCCCTGCTTGAAGGCTTGCGGCTGCCTAACGCAAAGTCAGCCTTGCGCAAAGAAACTCCGGCGGGACCCTTCGCTCAACCAGGCTGTCTGCGGCGTGGTGTGCTTTGCCGGTGTTCCTTTCGGGGGCTGGGTGGCGCGGCGGTGGGGGTGCGCGGCTTCCTGCCGCGGGTGTGCTGGTTTGTTGGTGGCGCTTTGCCGGGGGCCCCTGCGAACTTCTGGGTGGCGGCCGGTGCGCGGCGGGGGCTGTTGGAGGAAAACTTCGTCTGCAAAAGTGGCTGCAGCGGCGCCGTCGGTCTCATTGCTTCCCGGATGCCTGTGTGGCGACAGGCGGCTTCATGCCGCAAGGGCTTGGACCCGCGGCGCCACGCAGAGCGGGGATGGTGCACCATCTGCGTGCGAACCGTGGGGGCTCAAAGGCGGCGCGCGTGTTGCGCTGCTAGCTCCTCATCGTGCGGCTGCTGCTGTGCAGTGGTGGCTTGGTGGCTCGGTGGTGTTGTCGCCTTCTTCCGGTTCAACCGCCGGCTTGCGTGCGCGTACGGGTCGTGATGTTTGTGGCGGATCGGCTTTGGCTTCTTCTGAATCGGGTGTGCCTGTGCTCGCTCCGATGCCTTCGGCTTCCGCTTTGCTCTTGTGGGGGGATGTGTATTTGGAAAAGCGGCGCGCCGAACCGCTTGGCTTGCGTTCCAGAAAACACGCTGTGCCCGCTGCTTTGGCGCCGGGCGGGGGGGGTGTCGTGGCGAAGGGGGTGCGGTGCACGAAGCGCGGCTTCTCCGTTGGCGTGTATCAAACCTGGGTGGTGGGTTGCCGCGTTGTACGCTGTGTGTGTTGGTTGGGTTTGTGCTGCCGGGGTGGGTCTGCATGTGTTTGGACCTGCCGGGCTGTCCCGGCTCATGTTCAGAGGGGGGCGCCGCTAACCAAGGCTCCCAAAACGTGTTTCGCAGACGGTGCGGCTGGGAACGGCCCGGTGCTGCCAAAGCGAAGTGTTTGCGCAGGTTGCGGCTGTGGCTGCGTTCGTTTCCTGCCTTTCCGCGGCCGGTGTTCAGGGGCCGGTGTCGGTCTCTGCCCCTGCGCAATGCAGTGCCGGCAAAGCACCCCTCTCATCCCGGCTTCCTCCCCCCCTTCCGCGGCGGTTTTGCGACAGGCGCGGCGGGTTGCAAATTGCAGCTTCTTGGGTCGTGTAATGGCACTTGCGTCTATCACTGTGACTGTCTTTTCTTTGCCGGATCAGATTATGTGCCGAATGGGAACCAAAGCGATGAACCGTGATGTGGACAGCGTTGCTGCTACGATGCGTGCGTCGGCAGACCGATGCGGGATGCAGGTCTGCAAACGACTACTTCCTCCGCCAGCCTTTTGCCGATGCTCCAACTTCTCTCCACCCTCCTGTTGGTTGTTGTTTCTGGTGCTGCGGTTGGCACTTCTCGTCCTTGGGAGAAAAGTCTTTCCGCTTTTGTTTCCACAACCCCCAACATACTACACCACATGCAGGTGACGGAATCCCTGTGTGCTGGCACGGCGGCTTGGGATCCCAGCGTTTCCGAGGACATGCCCCCGCGCCTGCTGTGCAGAACACGCGGCCGACGAGGAGCACTAGGGTGTGCTCAGCATGCTGCGGAACGACGAACGCACCCGCGACCGGTTTCAGGTGCTGCACTGCTTCTTCCGCCGGGGCTCCTTGCCGCAGGGGGGGTTTGACGAGAAGGTAATGGAGCTCGCGGGGGATCTGGTTGGTGTACCGGCGGTGGTTGGCGTCACGAGGGGGGCGCGGGATGGCGCCGACGTGGCGACGGCGGTCATGGAGGCCCAGCTCCAGCTGGGTGACCCGGCCTTCATGAGGTACAAGCGGGCGCGCGACCGGGAGCAGGATCTGGAAGCCCTCCGGAATGACCCGGACGTGTTCGCGAAGCTGGGGAAGCAGCTGGTTGAGGCCGTGAACGCGCAGCAGGTGACTGCGCCGGCGGCAGCTGCTGCGGCGATCCTTCTGGATCTTGTCAGGCCGCGGGGCGCGGACCGCATGAAGGAGTCGGTGGGGGGCCGGATCATCCGCTGGTTCGATTTCTTCGTCCGGGGGCCGGGGGACTCCCGGCTGTACCGCTTCAACGCGCACGTGGTGGCGGGAATGGGCGCGGGCCAGCGTACGAGCTGGATCCCCATCCTCGACGACTTGACCGTCCCCCCCATGCCCACAGAGTCGGCCCTCTCCATGAAGAACCCCACGCTCCGTTCAGAGGCAATCGGGGATAGGGCTGCGGGTGTCTCTGGTGGCGCTGCGCCTGGCGCGGCGAAGCGGACGCGTGCAGCGGGGAAGCTGTGCCGCACCCCGAACCGCAGCGTGGGCCTGCTGGGGGGCGGCGGGTACCAGGCTCCGGTTGTCGGCCCGGACGGCTCCCAGATCGGTGCCCTCGACCTCTCCGGAATGAAGACCTTTCTGGGCGATCTCTCCCGGAAGATCGACACTCTCAGGGGGGAAGAGCGTGCCGTCGGGACGGCAGTTGTCCAGGAGATGCGGGACTGTGTGCAGAAGGTGCGGGCCACCGGCACCTGGCGCCAGTCAGCCAACCTGTCGCGGATGCGTGCAAACATCAACGGCACGTACTCGCTGGCTTCGCGGCGGCAAGGCCAGTACTCCGCGCGTGGCGGGTACGGCGGTCGTGGCGGGTACGGCGGCCGCGGCCACTACGGTGGTGGTGGCGGCGACGGCGCGATGCCTCAGTACTCAAAAAACTGAGGCACGACGGGCACGGAGCTGGTCTGCTGGAGGGGGGGGGCGCGGGGTGAGCACGACGCGTGCTGGAAACCTCCCGTTTGCCTTCGGAAGGGAGGTGTGGGGCGGGGACTTCCGCGAGGGTGAGACATCCAACCTTGAGTTGGATGGCATTTACCGCCTGTGCCTTCCTCGCCAGCGGATCGTCCCGTCGGACACGGTGGTGAACCTGGACCGCGAGCGTGCCAAGACGCTCGAGGCGCGGGTGATCCATCACGGCACCATTTTGTTTCCAATCTTCATCATGAAGCATTGGATTGCCGGCGTTCTGGAGAGAGCGCCGGGGGGCGATGCGGGTGGTGGCGTTGTGCTGACAACGTGCGACTCTGCGCCGTCACCGGTTGTGGTGGAGCAGCTGCGCGCCACCTTCCGGAGGGTTTGGCCAGGGCTCCGCCTTGGGGAGGGTCGCTGTCCGCGGCAGGCGCGCGGCAGCAACGACTGCGGGCTGCACATGGCAGCCAACTTCTTCGGGGTGCACCTTGGCCTGAAGATGGTTGACCGCCGCGACCTCCCGGCATGCCTGCGCCGCCTGCTCTACGCGGCGAAACCCCACACGCCACCCCAGGACTACTTCCTCGAGAAGATGCGCAAGGTCCTGGTGAACCACCCGCTGTCGCGCACGGACGCCTTCTACGACGAGATCGCGCGAAGGCCGTGGGTGCGGGTGGGTGGTGGTGCGGTGGTGGCTGGCGGCGCTGGCCGCAAGCCGGCCCCAGCGCCGAAGAAGAAGACGGCTGCCAAGAAGGCAGAGTCCGCGGCAGCAGCGCCGAAGAGGCAGCCGGCGAGGAAGCCGGCACCCAAGAAGCCGGCCCCGAAGAGCACCCCAGAGCGGAAGACGGCCGTGCCAGCCTCGCGGAGGCAGGCGCCAAAGGCGAAGTCGCCAGAGCTGGCGCATCCGCCGGCACCGGTCCCGCACAACATCGGCGCGCGGAAGCGCAGCGGGAGCAGGCGGTCGGCGACGGGCGACGACGGGGAGGAGGACCGGGCTCTGCTGGTGAAGCTGATGGCGCAGCGCGCTGCGGAGCGCAGGGCCGCGAGGAAGACGCCGTTTCCGGCAGCGGCGGCGACGGCGGCACCGGCAACAGCGGCCAACCGCGGCACCAGGGAAGCAACCATTGCGGTGCCGCTGCCCCGGTCGAGCGCGAGCGTCGACGCGGCGGAGCGCCGCACCGGGAAGGAGATCCGGAGCTGGGTGGAGAAGACTCTGGAGGAGGCCAGCAGGCACGCGCGCCACGCATACGAGCGCGTGCTGGACCACCTGTGGGCTGCCACGGCGTTGGCGATGTGTGGTGACGGTGTTTCGCACGGCCTGAATGGCGCCGCTCTCGGCATGCAGCGGCTACGATGCAAGCTGGTCGAGTTGCAGCCGTACAGTGTCGAGGGGGTGCTGCGGTTGCTGCGCAAGACTGTCCGCACATGCACTTCTTCGGAGGGAGTTGCTGGCGCTGGCGCGGCTGGCGGTTTCTGCTTTTGGGAGGCCAACGGTGCGATGTCGACTGCGTTGGATCCCTTCCCCAACGGGCACTACCTTGTGCGCGGCGGGGGGCTTGCGTGCTTGCCGGGGACTGTCTCCGACTACGTGTTCGTGCTTGGCGCTCGGCTGTGCGAGGCTCCGGTGGACGTGGATGGTGTCCCGTTCCCGAGCTTCTACGTGCTGACGCGGGGCGCTGGTGAGGCGGAGGTCGGCGTGTACGTGCCGCGTGCGATGACGCACTATCCTGCTGGAGGAGCGGTGCGCGCGACACGGGCGACGGAGCGGTACGTTCCGCTTCCGCGGGGCAGGATGCAGCCGGCCGGCACCACCACAGTGCCGAGGGGACGCGGCGGCAGCAGCGGAGCGCGACTCCGTGCGCGGGAAAGGCTGCCTTTTGGCGAAGGTGCGAGTGGGGAAGACGGGCTTGCGGACATGGATGCCAACATCTCGGACGAGGCATTGCGTGCGCTGGGCGGAACCGCGGCGGCTCCTTTAAACATGGGGGGCGGGCCTCTGGCACGCGCAGGGGGGGCCGGGACCTGCCCGCGAAACTGGTTCCTGTTCAAGGAAAAGCCCCCCCACATCTCGCAGCTGGCGTGGAACATGGTGCAGCCAGCCGCACGAGCGCACCACCTGCGGTGGCTCGCGCGCATCAAGGCGATGCCGACGGAGAGCCTGCGGATGCGGTTGCCCGCGGCGTGCATCGACCTCATCCTGTCGTCCGCGCGCGCGCGGCGGTGGAAGTGGGCGACGACGGCAAAGGCGTTTGCCGGGGTGGCGGGTGCGCTGCGAGCGCTGCCGCTCTACACGACGCAGGTGCGTGGGATCGCGCTGCAGGGGGACCCGGAGTGGCGCGCGGCGTTCGCGACGGTGCAGCGGTACGGGCGGGAGTCGGTGCCGGACGCGCCACCGTACTTTTCGGTGGCTCAAGCACAGGCCGTCACCAAGCGTCTGCTGAACCCCCATCCGCGTGCCGCGTTGTTCATGGCGGTGGTGTGGGGCTTTGCGGCGCGCGCGTGCGACATCGCGACGCTGCGCGCGACGGACGTGGCGGTGTTCCCTCTGCCGGCGGCGGCTCCGGAGACACGAGGTGCAACGGGTGCGCGACGCAGGAGCGGGGCGTGCGTGAAGGTGGCGCTGACGATGCGGCGCCGCAAAGGCGCCAAGACGCGTGGACCCTGCCCGGTGCCATCGGTGCTGACGCGCGAGCTTGCAGGCACGCTGCAGCAGATGCTCGTGCAGCGGCGTCCTTCGGAGGAGCTGTTCGGACCCGACTCGGACAGGCTGCGCGTGATGATCGCGCACGAGTTGGGGAAGGAGCAGAGGGGTGCGCAGATGCCGTCTGTGCGGAAAGGCGCGTTGCGGTGCATGGCGGAAGCTGGGGTGCCACTTCGCGACCTGCTGACGATCTCCGGGCACACGCGGCAGGCAACCCTGCTGCGCTACCTTGGGTATGGCCAGCGGCCTACGGTGGGGGCCGAGACGGCGCGGGACGGCGCAAGCCGTGCGCTATTCCCGATCCGCTAGAGTCGGCAACGTCCCCGTTCCGTTTTCGCTCGCAGGAGTCGTCGTGCGCCAACCTCGGTGCGAGTGCGAAGGGGGTGGCGGAGATGGTGGAGCGGATGTCCGGGTTTGTGCGGACGATGGCGGAGAGGCCGGCTGCGGTGAAGGAGTGGCCGCTGCATCTGAAGCACAACACGCCGCTGGACATGGCCGCTGTGTTGGCGATGCCGACGTGGACGGCACGGGCGAAGCGTTTTCTGCAGCGTGTGCAGCGCTTCCTGGGCGCGCGCTTCTTTGACGGGTTGCGGGCGTCACGCACCGTGAAGAAGTGCATGCTCACTGCGGCCGAGGTGGCCAAGGCGGTGGGGGTGGGCAAGTTCGAGGCTTGCCCGGTCAACGAGGTGGCGCCGCTGGTGCAGCTGCCTGGTGGTGTGCACGGCGTGAACGTCTTCACCGTGCCGGGGCTGAAGGCCGGCGGCGGCTGATCACGGAGCCGCTGCTGAATCGTGTGATCGCGAAGAGCGAGGTGCCGTCGGTGCACTACGACACGCGGCTTGGTCGCCGTCAGCGGTTGAGGTACTCCCGCTACATGCTTCAGATCGACTTCGAAGCTTACTACGACGCTACCCGACTGCGGAGACGCTTCGTAACAAGTTCGTGTTTCGTGCGAGGCATGACGGCAGGTATTACCGCTCCGAACGTTGCCGACCGGTGCTCGCTGGAGCGTCGCGTTGGACAGGCGGTGACGTGGGTGATCACGGGCATCAGGACGCCGGTCACGATCACCACGCTGATCGACAACATCCTCGTTGCAGCGCGGCTGGGTGATTAAGCGGAGTTCGTGCGTGCGGTGCGCAGCATTGTGGCGCGCATCAAGGCGGCGAATCTGATGACGTCGCCTGGGCGGGACGAGCTGGAGCGGATGTCGGACGCGGAGCTCCTGGAGATGGCGAGTGGGTCGACTGTCTTTCTTGGTGAGGAGTACATGTGGAACGGCAGGGAGCGTGTCGTCCGCACTCGGTCAAGACAGTGGCGAAGATGCAGATCGCACTGAAGAAGACGCACCACACCATCCGGAGCCTGGCATCGCTGATCTCGTTGATCTTCTTTGCGCTGCACACGACGCAGATGAACCCGGCCCGTGCCTTCAAGCTGCTGCGTGAATACCGCGGCATCTACCGGCTGACGTTTCGCGGTCACCAGTGGGACGATGCGGTGCCGTACATCGATGCGGCGGTGCTGCGTTCGCTGCAGGAGATCGGTGGCGAGCTGATCCGCAACCCATGGAGCACCATCTGTGATGTGAGGAACCCATCGATGAGCGAGGCGACTATGATGCGGTGTGCTTCACGGACGCGTCGTTGGAGGGCTGGGGTGCTGTGCTGCACCTGCGCGATGCACCGGCTGTTGATAAGTTAGGGTTAGGGTTAGGGGTTAGGGTTTCATTACCGAGGCCGAAGGCCGAGGTCATTGAATGGCATCCCACCCTCTGTCGTTATGGCGTGTTTGGCTTACTGCGGTGCAAGGACGTGACTAGGCGGAAAGCCGAAAGAAGCAACAAGATGAGTGGAGATCGGTGTTGACGCGCAGTGTGAGCGGAGCTGGTGCGGCGCGGGTCTGCGCGCGGATACGCTTGTCAATGGTGGTTTGCATTTCCTCTCTCCTCTTCATCTCCCCCCTCCTTTCCTTCTCCTCTCCATCCAACGGTGGTGCAATGGGTTTTGCTATGACACGATTGTAGCAGCTACCTCAAGTTTTCTGTGTGCTCTCTCTCGCCCGCTCACGATACGCGAAGAGCAAAGAAAAGCGCCCACCCGCCCACCCTGGTTTGTTTCTTCTTGGAGATTCTTGTCGTGTTTGTGCGTTGTGCTTCTGTTTCCTGTTTTGTTTTTTCTCTTTCTCTCTCTTTTGGCACTTTAACTTGCGTGCTCCGCCTTTCCCTGTCTTTATGGATTCCCTACCCTCTTCTTCTGCGTCTATGCTGTTGTGCCTGTGGCGACCGCCTGCTCTCGCGTGTTGCCGTTCTTGACCGGGTCTTCTTGCCGCGCGCAGTTTCTCTCCTTTCCGTCATTGCTTCTGTACTGCTTCTTCCCTCTTTCTTTCACCATTGTTCTAGTTTCCCCCCTATTGCTGTTCCGCTCCTGGCGCCTGGATGGCTTTTCCCTTTGGCTGGCTTCAAGATGGCCGTCGGCGTTTTTCCAGGTATGCGTTTCCGGCCTGTGGCGGTGCGTGTCCGGTGCCGGTGGTGGGCACTACCCGCCGCATGGCTTCCCAGCCGGGCTCCCGCCTCTGTTTTTCTCTGTCTTCTTCACCGTGCTTCTTGTTTTCACCATTTCTCGCTTTTTGCTTTAGTTTTCCTACCTGTATCTGCGCGCGGTGCGTTCTGTGATGTGGCATGTTTTTACCTTTTGTCTTTCCTGGCCGCTGTCTGTCCGTACCTGTCCCTCCGCTCCTGTCGGTGCCGGGGCGCGCTCTCCACCGAGTACCCGTGTTCTTGCCGCGTGCGTTTTCTGTCTTTCCCTGTCTTCCCTCGAATGTTCTCGTAGTCTGAGTGCTGTCTCCTTGTCCTGTGTGTTGTTGTGTGTTCGTCCTTTCCTTTGCTTCGTCCGCATGCTCTGCGGTGGTGGCGTCGGCTGCCCTGCCCGCGTGCTCCCGTTGATGGGTGTTGTGTCTTTGTGCATTGTCGTTGTCTGTCCTTTTGTCGTCTGTTTCTGCGCCTGTGTTTTGTCTTCTCTCTTCCGTGCGGGTGCCGCAACTGTGCCTCCGAGGACGGCGCGCGTGCGTGTGTGTCTGCGTGTGTGTGTGTGTTGCGCGTCCGTGCCTCTTCTCTTTGCCGCGTGTCCGTGCATGTCCGTTTGGCATGCTGCAACCTGTCCCCGCTCTGTATGGCACTGTGTCGTGTGATGGCGGCGCGTGTGCGTGAGCACCCGCCACCGTCCCAGTGCCGAGCCACAAGAAAAGACCACAAAACAAGACAATGCAATGCCGTGACGTGGTTGACGCGACTGGACGCCGCGTTGCCCTGCCGGAACCTGGCGGTTACGCAGGTGGCGGATGTAGTCGCGTGAGTGTCCTGCCGCTTGTGCTGCCAGAGTGCTGGCGCACCTGTGTCGCTACTGCTTCCCTTGCCTGTGCCACTGCACCTCGCTTCATCTCGTCTCCGCCTCTCTCTCCGCTCGCCTTCTCACTCCGTTAGCGACACCCTCTCACACAGGACGGTGGCATTTCATTACCGAGGCCGAAGGCCGAGGTCATTGAATGGCATCCCACCCTCTGTCGTTATGGGCGTGTTTGGCTTACTGCGGTGCAAGGGCGTGACTAGGCGGAAAGCCGAAAGAAAGCAACAAGATGAGTGGAGATCGGTGTTGACGCGCAGTGTGAGCGGAGCTGGTGCGGCGCGGGTCTGCGCGCGGATACGCTTGTCAATGGTGGTTTGCATTTCCTCTCTCCTCTTCATCTCCCCTCT
>CAWUFJ010000008.1:0-25256 GCA_963921375.1 Tiliacea citrago
GGGCTCAAACTTGCCCATCTCCACGGCCTTCGCAATCTCCTCCGCCGTCAGCCCGCACTTCTTCACCGTCCGTGACGTGCGCAGCCCATCAAAGAACCGAGCATCGAGAAAGCACTGCACGCGCATCAGAAAGCGCTTCGTACTCGCCCGATGCGTCGGCATCGCCAGCACCGCCGCCATGTCCAGCGGCGTGTTGTGCTTGAGGTGCAGCGGCCACGCCCGCACAGCAGCCGGCATCTCCGCCATGGTCCGCACGTACCCCGACATGCGCTCGACCATCTTCGCCACCTCCGCCGCCGCCACGCCCAGATTGTGGCATGACGACTCCTGCGAGCGGTAGCGGAACAACGACGTCGCCGACTCTAGCGGGTCGGGAACAGAGCGCGACTGGCGTTTCCCCTGGCGGTCTCGGCCTCCACCGTAGGCTGCTGACCATACCCAAGGTACCGCAGCAGTGTTGCCTGCTTGGCGTGGCCGGAGATTGTCATGAGGTCCCGGATCGGCACCCCAGCGTCGGCCATGCACCGCAGCGCCCCCTTCCGCACAGACGGCATCTGCGCACCACGCTTCTCCTTCGCCAGCTCCGCCGCCACGACCGACCGCAGCTCCTGCGTGTACGGTGCAAACAGCTCCTCCGCCGGCTTGCGCTGCACCAGCATCTGCTGCAGCGTTCCCGCGAGCTCGCGCGTCAACACCGACGGCACCGGGTACGGCCCGCGCTTCTTCGCGCCCTTGCCCATCCGCACCGTCAGCGACACACGCACCGCGTTCGCACCACCGTCCGCCAGCAGCACCGACGCCGCCGTGCTGTCCCGCGCCGCGGCCGCAGACGGCGCCCCCGCACCCTGGAACACCGTCACGTCCTTGCACCGCAGCGTCGCGATGTCGCCAGCACGCGCCGCGAAGCCCCACATCATCGCGAGGAACAACGCCGCGCGCGGGTGCGCACCCCGCAACCGCGCCAGCACCGCCTGCACCTGCGCAAGTGTAACGAAGGGCGGCGCATCCGGCACCGACTCCTTCATGTACCGCTGCACCGTGCCAAAAGCGCTGTGCCACTCCGGGTCGTCCTGCAGCCGAATGCCGCGCCGCTGTGTCGAGTACAGCGGCAGGTCCCGCAGCGCACCCGCCACCCCAGCAAACGCCTTCGCCGTTGTGGCCCACTTCCACCGTCGCGCACGCGCCGTCGACAAGATCAGGTCGATGCACGCCGAGGGCAGACTCATCTGCAGACTCGCGGTCGGCATGCACTTGATGCGCGCCAGCCAGCGCAGATGGAGGGAGCGGGTGTCGGGGCGCACCATGTTCCAGGCGAGCTGGGAGATGTGCGGCGGCTTGCCCGAGAAGAGGAACCAGTTTCGCGGGCAGATCTCGGCCTCCTCGGAGCTCGTGAGAGACCTGCCCTGGACGTTTAAAGGCAGCGCCCGGATATCCGCCAGCGCCTGGGTTGCCTCGCCGGAGATGTGCGCATCCGTGTCCGCATACCCGTCGCCGCGTCGGTTTCCCGGCACGTCACCGTCCCCGTCATCGTCGACAGCGGCTGTCGTGTCGCCGTCGCCAAGCGCAAACGCCGCATCGTCTGGGAAACGGTCCCGCCGCCGCAGCGGCGCACTGGCCAACCCGTCGGTCTCCTCACCCGTCTCCGCCGCCAGCTGTCGACTGCGCGGGAGCGGGGCGTACCGCGTCACGTTGCGGGAAACGCGCTGTGGCTTTGACGCCGAGTAGTGCGTCATCCCAACCGGCACGTACACCCCCACAACGGCCTCCTCCGCCACACGCGTCAGCGCGTAGTAGCTCGGGAAGCGGACCCCGTCCATGTCCTCCGGCGCCTCCCGCAGGCAAGCGCCAAGCAAGAACCTGTACCCGCTCACGCTCGCCGGCAGCCGCTCCAGATGCGGGCCGCGCGCAAGGTAGTACTCGTCTGCGAACGGGTCAAGCGCCGCAGTCTCCACTCCGCTCTCGTCGCGGAAAACAAACCCCCGTGCACCCTCAGGTGCCTCCTCGTCGTCGCCACCGCGTGCGTCCACCACGTGGACATGCTTCTCCAGGAGACGCAGCATCTCCTGCACGCTGTACGGCTGGAGCTCGGGCAGCTTGTGTCGCACACGCTGCATGCCAATCGCCACGTCACCGAGCCCCCGCGACACACCATCGCCGCACATGGCGAGAGCCGTGGCCGCCCACAGGTGGTCCAGAACACACTCATACACACGGCGTATGTGCCGCTGTGCCTCGCTGAGCGTCTGCTCCGCCCACCCCTCGACAGGCCGCCCGTGCGCCGTTGCATCGCCGCGCTGCTGCGCGCGGGTGCTGGTGGCCTGTGCCGGGCTTGGTTGGGCTGGTGTCGCCCCTGTCGCCGCCGCCGTGGCGTTTCCCTGCGTGGGAGTGGCTCCGGCTGCTGCTCTTTCCGCAGCGCGCGCCGCCAGCCACTCGTCGGCCAGGCTCCGCTCCACCTCCTCGTCGTCGCGCTGCCGCTGCGCCTTGCGCCCGCGGCTCCGCGGAGCTGGGGGAGCTGGCGGAGGGTTGGTCGGGTCGGGTCTGCGGCGTGGTGTGGCCGGTCGTGCCGCCTTGGCGCCCGATGGGGCCACCGCGGCCGCAGCCGCAGCCTTCCGCCTCCGCGACTCCCGCTTCCGCTCCGCGTCCTTGCGGCGCCTCGTGGCCGCAGCCTCGGCCGACTCGCACTCCGCCGCCTTCCGCCGGCGAGCCGGACCGCTCCGCCCCGCACCCCCACGCACCACACCATCCTCCCTCCACGGCGCGCGCGCGATCTCTTCAAAGAAGAAGCCCTTGTGCGACACTGGGTGATTCACCAGTATCTTGCGGATCTTCTCCAAGAAGTACTCCTTCGGTGGCGGGCATTGCCGTGCCGCGGCAAGCAGGCGGCGCAGACGCGTCGGTAGATCCCGGCGGATCACCGGCTTCACGCGGAGATGGTGGCCAAAGAAAACGGCAGTCATGAAGATGCCGCAATCGTTGCTGTTCCGCTCCTGGCGCGGCGACGCACCCTTTGCAAGGCGCAGCCCCGGCCACACAGAACGAAACGCGGAGCGCAACTGCTCCTCCACCACCTCGGAGGGTGCGGAGTCGTACGTCGTCAGCTCGACGTGACCCCCCGGCTGCTGCCTCAGCACACCGGCGATCCAATGCTTCATGATGAAGATTGGAAAGAACACCGTGCCATGACGGCGCACCTTCTCGATCAGCGTCTTGACCCGCTGACCGTTCAGGCGCACCATCGTGTCCGACGGGACGATCGCCGTTTCCGGCAGGTACCGCTGGTAGATGGCGTCGAGCTCGACGTTGGACGTCTTGCCCTCGCGGAAATCGCCGCCCCACACCTCCTTGCGGAAGGCGATCGGGACGTCGTTGCCCGCACCACGCGCCATCTTGCCAACAGGACCCGCCTTCACAGCGACGGCCCTGGCCCCGCCGGGAGTCAGTTTTTTGAGGAGGCCTCGCCCCCAACAATCGGACCATCGTCCTCACCGCCGCCGCCCCGGTAGCCGCCGCGGCGGCGCCACTCCTGCCCCCTCGCCTGCGGCATCGACCGGTTGATGGCCGAGCGCAAACGCTGCAGGTCCGGCCGCTGGCTGCGGATGCCTGCCGTGCGTGCCTGCCGGAGGCACATGCGGACCTCGCCGAGGATTGCGGAGCCGACCGCACGCTCCTCCTGACGGAGCTCGTCCACCCGGCGGGACAGGTCGCCCATGAAGGCCTCGAGGTCGCTCAGGTCAACCACCGCGACCTGCGACCCGTCGCTGCCAAGCACGGGTGCCTGGTAGCCGCCGCCGAACAACGTGCGATCCATCCGGAAGAGGGACTCCACCACGCCAGCACTGCGAGGCTGGCCCCCACTGACCGTCCGGGCGGCATGGCGGCGCTCCATCGCCTCGCTGAGGATCCGCTTGTTCAGCGACTGGAGACGCTCCCCAGTCGGCTTGTTCCACACCGGGAACAGCGGCACCGCCAACGAATCCACCACGGGACCGTACCTTTCCCGCTCGGTGGACTCCATGCCCCCGAAGACCAGCCAGTTGTGGAGTGGCAGCCGGTCCTCCTCGGCGACGCTCTGCAAGATGCCAAGCATCATGCTGTGGTCGCGCACCGTGTCCTCCGTGAACAAGGTGTACCTCGCCAGGAACACCTCATTCGGGCTCAGGAGGCCGCTCTCGGCCTCCGTGATGAACTGGCGCCGGCGCGCCTGGAGTGTGGCAGCGGGGCTCTCAGCACCCTTCTGGATGCTCGCCGCCTGCCTCTCCGCCCATCGGAGCCGTCGCCTCCACGGCTCCAGCTCCTCTTCCCGCTGCTCGCGGAAGAACTCGGACACCCCTCCCTCCGCCGCCGCCTTGGGGGCCTCCGGCGCCCCGCCACAGGCAATGCGCCTCAGCGCGCAAGCGACCAGGTCGTTCATCACCTCACGGGTGATGCTCCCCTCCAGGTGCTGGTCAACCAGCAGTGCCCTGAAGGCCTTGAACGCCGCTGTCTCGGCGTTTGGCACCCCCTCGGAAGCCACAGGCACCTCCGCGGAGGCGACAGGCACAGGCTTTGCGTCCGACATCGTTGGACGGGTGGGGGGGGGGTGTGAAAGGGGATGGAGGGGGGGAAAGAACGCTTTTCTTTGCTCTTCGCGTATCGTGAGCGGGCGAGAGAGAGCACACAGAAAACTTGAGGTAGCTGCTACAATCGTGTCATAGCAAAACCCATTGCACCACCGTTGGATGGAGAGGAGAAGGAAAGGAGAGGGGAGATGAAGAGGAGAGAGGAAATGCAAACCACCATTGACAAGCGTATCCGCGCGCAGACCCGCGCCGCACCAGCTCCGCTCACACTGCGCGTCAACACCGATCTCCACTCATCTTGTTGCTTTCTTTCGGCTTTCCGCCTAGTCACGTCCCTGCACCGCAGTAAGCCAAACACGCCCATAACGACAGAGGGTGGGATGCCATTCAATGACCTCGGCCTTCGGCCTCGGTAATGAAACCCTAACCCTAACCCTAACCCTAACTTATCAACAGCCGGTGCATCGCGCAGGTGCAGTACAGCACCCCAGCCCTCCAACGACGCGTCCGTGAAGCACACCGCATCGTAGTCGCCCTCGCTCATCGATGGGTTCCTCACATCACAGATGGTGCTCCATGGGTTGCGGATCAGCTTGCCACCGATCTCCTGCAGTGAGCGCATCACTGCATCATCGATGTACGGCACCGCATCGTCCCACTGGTAGCCGCGAAACGTCAGCCGGTAGATGCCGCGGTAGGCACGCAGAAGCTTGAAGGCACGGGCCGGGTTCATCTGCGTCGTGTGCAGCGCAAAGAAGATCAACGAGATCAGCGATGCCAGGCTCCGGATGGTGTGGTGCGTCTTCTTCAGTGCGATCTGCATCTTCGCCACTGTCTTGACCGAGTTGCGGACGACACGCTCCCTGCCGTTCCACATGTACTCCTCGCCAAGAAAGACAGTCGACCCACTCGCCATCTCCAGGAGCTCCGCGTCCGACATCCGCTCCAGCTCGTCCCGCCCAGGCGACGTCATCAGATTCGCCGCCTTGATGCGCGCCACAATGCTGCGCACCGCACGCACGAACTCCGCCTCCTCACCCAGCCGCGCTGCAACGAGGATGTTGTCGATCAGCGTGGTGATCGTGACCGGCGTCCTGATGTCCGTGATCACCCACGTCACCGCCTGTCCCACCGCGACGCTCCAGCGAGCACCGGTCGGCAGCGTTCGGAGCCGGTAATACCTGCCATCATGCCTCGCACGAAACACGAACTTGTTACGCAGCGTCTCCGCAATCGGGATAGCGTCGTAATAAGCTTCGAAGTCGATGTGAAGCATGTAGCGGGAGTACCTCAACCGCTGACGGCGACCAAGCCGCGTGTCGTAGTGCACCGACGGCACCTCGCTCTTCGCGATCACACGATTCAGCAGCGGCTCCGTGATCAGCCGCCGCCGGCCCTTCAGCTCCGGCACGGTGAAGACGCTCACGTCGTGCACACCCCCAGGCAGCTGCACCAGCGGCACCACCTCGTTGACCGGGCAAGCCTCGAACTTGCCCATCTCCACCGCCTTCGCCACCTCGGCCGCAGTGAGCATGCACTTCTTCACGGTGCGTGACGTCCGCAACCCGTCAAAGAAGCGCGCGTCCAGGAAGCGCTGCACACGCTGCAGAAAACGCTTCGCCCGTGCCGTCCACGCCGGCATCGCCAACACAGCGGCCATGTCCAGCGGCGTGTTGTGCTTCAGATGCAGCGGCCACTCCTTCACCGCAGCCGGCCTCTCCGCCATCGTCCGCACAAACCCGGACATCCGCCCCACCATCTCCGCCACCCCCTTCGCACTCACACCGAGGCTGGCGCACGACGACTCCTGCGAGCGAAAACGGAACGGGGACGTTGCCGACTCTAGCGGATCGGGAATAGCGCACGGCTTGCACCGTCCCGCGCCGTCCCGGCCCCCACCGCAGGCTGCTGGCAACACCCAAGGTAGCGCAGCAGGGTTGCCTGCCGCGTGTGCCCGGAGATCGTCAGCAGGTCGCGAAGTGGCACCCCAGCTTCCGCCATGCACCGCAACGCGCCCTTCCGCACAGACGGCATCTGCGCACCCCTCTGCTCCTTCCCCAACTCGTGCGCGATCATCACGCGCAGCCTGTCCGAGTCGGGTCCGAACAGCTCCTCCGAAGGACGCCGCTGCACGAGCATCTGCTGCAGCGTGCCTGCAAGCTCGCGCGTCAGCACCGATGGCACCGGGTAGGGTCCACGCGTCTTGGCGCCTTTGCCGCGCCGCATCGTCAGCGTCACCTTCACGCACGCCTCGCTATTGCGCCGCGCACCCGTTGCACCCCGTGTCCCCGGAGCCGCCGCCGGCAGAGGGAACACCGTCACGCCCGCCGCGCGCAGCGTCGCGATGTCGCACGCGCGCGCCGCAAAGCCCCACATCATCGCCATAAACAACGCGGCGCGCGGATGGGGGTTCAGCAGACGCTTGATGACGGCCTGCGCCTGAGCCACCGACGGGTACGGTGGCGCGTCCGGCACCGACTCCCGCCCGTACCGCTGCACCGTCGCGAACGCCGCGCGCCACTCCGGGTCCTCCTGCAGCGCGATCCCACGCGCCTGCGTCGTGTAGGGCGGCAGCGCTCGCAGCGCACCCGCCACCCCGGCAAACGCCTTTGCCGTCGTCGCCCACTTCCACCGCCGCGCGCGCGCGGACGACAGGATGAGGCCGATGCACGCCGCGGGCAACCGCATCCGCAGGCTCTCCGTCGGCATCGCCTTGATGCGCGCGAGCCACCGCAGGTGGTGCGCTCGTGTGGCTGGCCGCACCATGTTCCACGCCAGCTGCGGGATGTGGGGAGGCTTTTCCTTGAACAGGAACCATTTTCGCGGGCAGGTCTCGGCTTTCCCTGCGCGTGCCAGAGGCCTGCCCCCCATGTTTTAAAGGAGCCGCCGCGGTTCTGCCCAGCGCACGGCAATGCCCCGTCCGAGATGTTGGCACCCATGTCCGCAAGCCCATTTTCCCCACTCGCATCCTCGCCAAAAGGCAACCTTTCCCGCGCACGGAGTCGCGCTCCGCTGCTGCCGCCGCGTCCCCCCGGCACTGTGGTGGTGCCGGCCGGCTGCGTCCTGCTCCGCGGAAGCGGAACGCACCGCTCCGTCGCCCGTGTCGCGCGCACCGCTCCCCCAGCAGGATAGTGGCGTCATCGCACGCGGCACGTACACGCCGACCTCGCCTCACCAGCGCTCCGCGTCAGCACGTAGAAGTTCGGGAACGGGACACCATCCACGTCCACCGGAGCCTCCCACAGCCGGGCGCCAAGCAGGAACACGTAGTCGGGGGCAGTCTTCGGCAAGCACGCAAGCCCCTCGCCGCGCACAAGGCAGTGCCCGTTGGGGCAGGTACCCAACGCCGTCGACATCGCACCGTTGGCCTCCCAAAAGCAAAACCGCCAGCCGCGCCAGCGCCAGCAACTCCCTCCGAAGAAGTGCATGTGCGGACAGTCTTGCGCAGCAACCGCAGCATCCCCTCGACACTGTACGGCTGCAACTCGACCAGCTTGCATTGTAGCCGCTGCATGCCGAGAGCGGCGCCATCCAGGCCGCGCGAAACACCGTCACCACACATCGCCAACGCCGTGGCAGCCCCACAGGTGGTCCAGCACGCGCTCGTATGCGTGGCGCGCGTGCCTGTTGGCCTCCTCCAGAGTCTTCTCCGCCCAGCTCCGGGTCTCCTTCCCGGTGCGGCGCTCCGCCGCGTCGACGTTCGCGCTCGACCGGGGCAGCGGCACCGCAATGGCTGTTTCCCTGGTGCCGCGGTTGGCCGCTGTTGCCGGTGCCGCCGCCGCCGTCGCTGTCGGGGGCGGCGTCTTCCTCGCGGCCCTGCGCTCCGCAGCGCGCTGCGCCATCAGCTCCACCAGCAGAGCCCTGTCCTCCTCCCCGTCGTCGCTCGTCGCCGACCGCCTGCTCCCGCTGCGCTTCCGAGCGCCGATGTTGTGCGGGACCGGTGCCGGCGGATGCGCCAGCTCTGGCGACTTCGCCTTTGGCGCCTGCCCCCGCGAGGCTGGCACGGCCGTCTTCCGCGCTGGTGTGCTCTTCGGGGCCGGCTTCTTTGGTGCCGGCTTCCTCGCCGGCTGCCTCTTCGGCGCTGCTGCCGCGGACTCTGCCTTCTTGGCAGCCGTCTTCTTCTTCGGCGCTGGGGCCGGCTTTCGGCCAGCGCCGCCAGCCACCACCGCACCACCACCAACCCGCACCCACGGCCTTCGCGCGATCTCGTCGTAGAAGGCGCCCGTGCGCAACAGCGGGTTGTTCACCAGGACCTTGCGCATCTTCTCGAGGAAGTAGTCCTGGGGTGGCGTGTGGAGTTTCGCCGCGTAGAGCAGGCGGCGCAGGCATGCCGGGAGGTCGCGGCGGCCAACCATCTCCAGGCCAAGGTGCACCCCGAAGAAGTTGGCTGCCATGTACAGCCCGCAGTCGCTGCTGTCGCGCGCCTGCCGCGGACAGCGACCCTCCCCAAGGCGGAGCCCTGGCCAAACCCTCCGGAAGGTGGCGCGCAGCTGCTCCACCACAACCGGTGACGGCGCAGAGTCGCACGCTGTCAGCACAACGCCACCACCCGCATCGCCCCCAGCCGCTCTCCCCAGACCGCCGGCAATCCAATGCTTCATGATGAAGATTGGAAACAAAATGGTGCCGTGATGGATCACCCGCGCCTCGAGCGTCTTGGCACGCTCGCGGTCCAGGTTCACCATCGTGTCCGACGGGACGATCCGCTGGCGAGGAAAGTACAGGCGGTAAATACCATCCAACTCAAGGTTGGATGTCTTACCCTCGCGGAAGTCTCCGTTCCCCCCCCCCCCCCAACACCACGCACCCCCCCCCTGCTTCAGGAATAAGGCCCTTATCCGATCAGCTCTGGTGCCACCACGATCGTTGGTACCGGATGACCACACGCGCCATTAAAGCCGCGGGGTACGCGGTAGTAATCCTGCCGGGATGCCGTCACCGCGCCACGGAGTAGTATATGTCAGCCGTGTGCTCCACAGCCTCGGCCCTCTTACTCCGCACCAAACCGCTGGTGCCCTAGCTTTGACTGCGTTACGCAATGGCGGTGGTGGTAGCGCTGCGTTCCCGGACGTGCATCGTCGTTGTGTTGAGGTCCAAAATGTCAACAGGATGTTGTCCACTACGAGAGGTCAATAAGAAGAAACCCTGCCTAAAAAGCTGCCGGTCCACGAGTATGCTGGCTCTGCGGGCATCGGCATTGGATGAATCAAAGAACAACTGAACGAACTGGAGAATGGACGCTCTGACGCAGCTCCAGAAGTTGATGGTGCTGTTGCCGAAGAGAAGCCCAACGCTGTAGTGTACGACATTTTTGAGGAGGCTGAGGACGCGGACGACGGCAAGACGCTGACTGTCGCGGAGTGTCTTGACGAGGCCGCTGATAACGACAACTATTCTCAGGAGCCGAAGGTCAAACGACGCGTCGGCGGTTTCGGTGAATTGGATGACGGCTTGCGAGACACCACTGGCGGATGAGCGTGAACGCAGTCATGATGTCGTGTAGCACAGTGACGCAGGCGAGCGTGACGGAGCTTGGGACGCTGTCGCGGCTCCCCTGCACCTGCACTCCGATTGCCGTCGTGCTCGTCGCCGGTCGCTTCTCCTCGCTCTATCACTCGTCATCGCCAAGCTCTCCGTGCTCAGCTACCTTAACGCGCGCGTATCGCTGCAACTCCCTGGCCCCCTTTCAGTTTTCTTGTTTGCGAACGGTTGGTGCCTGCCAGACGAGCCGCATTTACCGTTCAGCATCTACGATGCGCTCGGCACTCTGAGCGCGTGAGCTCGCTGGTTTACTGGTGCCGTTGGGTTCACCCGCTTCTTCTCGAAGCAGCGGTGGGCCTTTTCTTCAATCAAGCGAACGTGCTGCAGATCCTCGTCGGAGTCTCGAATCGCGTCGTCGTGGTGCAGTGAAACATCCACGTCAGGACCCGGGACTAAACGACGTGTCTATTTGGCGATCCAATCGTCTAGGAGCTCTGCTTTGTCGTTTCGCTGTTGCCTCATCTGATTCTCGTACCCAGACCCTCAAGGCGCGTTTTTTTTTTCTCTCTGTGGTGGGTTCCCTTCTACCGGATGAAACGGGGACTGTTCCCTTGCTGCCATCGTGTACTTTCACTACTGGTTTGTTTCCCACCCCTCAGAGCTCATGTGTCCGCACGGGTAGCTGGTGTTTGTGGAGGAGCAGAAGCGGGTAGCAAAGAGGAGAGCTAGTGTGAATCTGTGTGCAAGGGTCGCGAGTGTGAGTCTCCCTCTGGGACGGTGCAACTGTCACCAGTGGTGAAACGGCCGTTGCGCGCGGGCCTGAAGCGCCGCTCCCTGCGCGTGCTCGTGCACATTATTGTGCTTGCCGGGTTTGCGCCTTTCTTGTCGCCTAGCTCGACCGGTCGGTCGGAGCTGGGGAGGAGTCGCGCGCACTTTCGTGAGATAACGTCTCGTAGGTGGCAGCTATGACAGGTACTCGAGGTGCCGTTCTGACGGATGACCAGCGGCGTGGCGTCAGCGCGCATCGGACTCTTTCGGCGTACTGGCGTTGTTTCTATTTGTGTATCCGCCTCCGCTGCTGGGACCTCGGTGGTCGAAGTGTTTCAGCATTGCGGAGCTCCGACGAGGGGCAACATCAAAGTTAGTATCCATTCTTTGGATCGCACGATCGTATTTTGGCGTGGTTGCTGGTGGCTTAGTGCTGTGAAGCTTGGCGTGATGTGGCGAAACGTTGCAGCACGCACGGCTCTGTTTGTGGTGGAGTCTGGTTCGGTGCTTACCACCGTCGCGTCGTAGAGGAGGTTCGCGATGGAAGTGCGCTCGTGCACACTTCCGAGGCGAAGCTGGTACTCGAGCGAGATCGTGGCACTGTAGGCGTGTGGAGGATTCAGTTTTTGGTAGTCCTCCACGGTTGTCTCGAAGTTCCCATCGGAATGCAGAGCACCCTTCACGCGGAGCAACTCGCTCTACGTAGATTGCGTGACTGGCTGATCACCCTATTGAGGTTTCTCATTCGTGGTGCGCCATGGTCACTAACCGAGTGGAGTTTAGTAAAAAAAAAAGAGAAGAAATACCGTTAACTGAATCAAAGCCAGTGAAGATCCTCTGACGCTGTTTGCCGTTGTGGTGCAGCAGAGCCCGGCGAAGACAGGTTTGGTCTCGTCAGTGAGTGAGGAGTCACATCGGCGTGAGTGAAGGTCTAGTAGGGGAGAGCAACCAGACGGTTTTCTGCAGCTGTCCACTCAGCAATGCTGACGCCATGGTCCCCATAACTTTCACATGATACCCTCTCTCTACCTCCTCTCCGTATTTTTCCTGCTCTGCTGTGTCGGCTGATTGTTGTTCCTGTTGTTTTTTCTGCACTCCGAAGTAAAAAAAAAAAAAACATAGAAGATACGTGCCTTTGTTTTCTGCCATCAAGACTATTTAAAAAAAGCACTGAAAAAGCGCCTCCCCGTCTCTGTACGACTCGCTTTCACACCGAAGGCACTGATCGACAGACTTCATACAGCCTTGCTCACAGCATAGAAAAAAGAAAAAGAGAGTGAGAGGACGACCTTTGCGTGTGCGCAGAATGTTCATCAAGAACATCATCATCTCAGGCTTCCGGTCGTACCGGGAGCAGTCGTTTCCCGACGGTCTCTCATCCAAGACGAACGTGATTGTCGGAAAGAACGGCTCTGGCAAGTCCAACTTCTTTGCAGCCATCCAATTTGTGCTAAATGAGAAGTTTGCAAATCTGCGGCCTGCGGATCGAAAGGAGCTGTTCCATGTGGGCAGTGGTCGGCCAGCTCTGTCCATCTTTGTCGAGATCGTTTTCGACAATTCAGACGGCCGGCTGGTGATCCCTGGCCGCGCGGAGGAGCCGGAGGTGCGCATTCGCCGTACGGTCGGCCTGAAGCAGGACGAGTTCCGCGTGAACGACCGCAAGTTCTCCGCCGCGGATGTGCACCAGCTTCTGGAAAGCGCCGGCTTTTCGTCGAGCAACCCGTACTACGTCGTGGAGCAAGGCAAGATTGTGAGTCTGGTGAACATGAGCGAGGCGGAGCGCTACCAGCTCATCAAGGACGTCGCGGGCACGAAGGTCTACGATGCGCGACGTGCGGAGAGTGAGCAGATTCTGGCCGAGACGACGGGGAAGCAGGCGCAGATCGCGGAGTCCATCAAGGAGCTGGAAAAGCGGCTGGCTGAACTGGAGAGCGAGACGGTGGAGTTGAGGCAGTTCAACGAGGCGGATCGCGAGAAGCGGAGTATCGAGTACTGCATCTTCCATGCGGAGCTCGAGAGCGCCAAGGAGGCGCTGGCGAAGCTGGAGGAGGAGTGGAGCAAGCAAACTGCGCTTTTCCACAAGTCGCACGAGTCTGAGGAGGCCTCCGAGCAAGAGATTGCGCTGTTTTCGCAGAAGATCACGGATTTTGCGAACGAAATCGCACGGCTGGAGGCGGAGCGGGCAACGGTTGCGAATTACCTGTCGGCGCTGACAAGCAAGCAGGCTCTGCTTGACCTCGACGCGAGCGACGCTGCCGGCAAGGTCGCACGCAACAAGCGGGAGCTGGACTCGCTTGTGAAGGAGGAACGGGAGCTCACCAAAACGCTGCAAAGCGTCGCCGCCGACGTTGCCAGGAAGCAGGCACTTTTCCACCAAAGTGATGAGGCTGCAAAAAAGAAGGCAGCCGAGCTGGAGGCCCACTGCAAGATGCTGGAGCGGTTGCAAGAGCGGCGCAACCGCACAAAGCTGTTCAAGAACAAGGCCGACCGTGACAAGTGGCTTCACGGAGAGATGCAGAAAAATGAGGAGCTGATCAAAAAATCGCAGCAGGAGTTGCGTTCCGTGACCCAGGAAATGGGGCGCGTTGAGAAGGAAGCGGAGGCTTTGGCGAAGCAAATTGCCGCACCGACGCTCTCGACGGCTGGTGTGGACGATAATCTGCGCGAACAGGAGGCGAAAATTAAGGCGACACTGGCGAAGCGTGATCAGCTCAACCAGCAGCGCCGGCAGCTGTGGCAGGTCGTGCACGAGCAGGAGAGCGCGGTGCAGCGCCTGGACGAGGCCTCGCGCAGCGCAAAGCACCAGTGGCAGCGCGCCATCCGCCAGGACACTCGGCAGGGTTTGCAGTCGCTGTCGGAGGTGCTGCTGGAGTTGCGCAACCCACAGCTCACCGCCGCGGTACATGGCCCGCTGATTGATCTTATCGAGGTGGAGGAGGGCTTCAAGACCGCTGTCGAAATTACGGCGGGCAACGTGCTCTTCAATGTCGTGGTCGACTCCTTGGATGTGAGCACGACGCTGCTGGCGGAAATGAACAAGCGGAGGAAGCCTGGTCGCGTGTCGTTTTTTCCGCTCGACACGTGCTGCGGCAAGCCCCGTGACATCAAGACGACGCCAGAGTGCTCTCCACTGCTGTCAAAGGTGCGCTACGACGCGCGCTTCCGCGGGGTCGTTGCGGAAGTGTTCGGCCGGAGTGCCGTTGTGGCCTCTCTCGAGGTAGCCACGGCGGTTGTGCGGGAGGTGCAGTGCGACGTCATCACAATCGACGGCGACCAGCTTGGCTGCAAGGGTGGCATCACTGGCGGGTTCATCGACAAGCGGAACATGAAGCTGCCGCTACGCGAGCGCGAAAAGCAGCTGGCTGCTGGGCTGGCCGATGGGCGCGCAAGGTTGGACGCGTTGTGCCAAGAGGTCGCGTCGGTGGAGCAGGCCATCACGGAGGTGCTGAATGAGTTGGAGGCGCTGCGCAACCAGAACACATCGACGGAGAGGGAGGCCGATGTGCGGCTGCGTGAGGTGCGTCTCCTTGCCGACCGCCGCGCAAACCTTGCCACTTTGAAGTCCAACTTGGCCGCAACGCGGAAGGCGGTCGAGGGCTCCATTGTGGCAACGACCGCGGCGGTTCACGATTTGAAGAAGGAGCTGAGCGACGACTTCAAGAGCACGTGGACGCCGCTGGAGGAGCAGGAGCTGGAAAAGCTGACGGAGGAGGTTGCTGCTGCTCGCGTCGCCTCGTCGGCGATGCAGGCGGATGCGCTGCAGTTGGCGACTGAGGTGCAGCTACTCGAAGACACGACGCGGCACGTGGACCGGCGCAAGGCTGTCGTCGCCGATCGCATCCGCGAGCTCGGCTGGTCGAAGCAGTCGGGCAGTCTCACCGGCGGAGAACAGAGCGCGGTCAAGGCCGAGTTCGAACTGCTGTCGCAGCGGCTGCAGAGCATCGACCAGGACCTCGAGCGCGACGGCCGCGAGCGCGAAAGGCTGCAATCGCAGCTGGACTCACTCTCTTCGAAGCGGTTCGGGGCGGTGCGCAGTCTGCAGGAGCGGAAGGACTTGGCGGACAAGACACAGATGCAGCGCAGCCTGCTCATCCAGCGCCGCGATGAGGCGTTGCAGAAGATCCGGCAACTTGGTGTGCTGCCTCAGGGCGTCGCAAAGTACGAGGCGGCGTCACTCGGGAAGCTGATGTATCACCTGAAAGCGGCGAATGAGCAGCTGAAGGGTCTGTCACACGTGAACCGGAAGGCGCTGGACCAGCACGTGGCACTGCAGGAGGCGATGAAGGACGTGACGGCGCAGCAGGAGACTCTGGCCAAGGAGCTGGACAGCATTCACGAGCTGATGGAGCACCTCGACGCGAAGAAGGAGGAGGCGATTGAGCGGACGTACAAGCAGGTGCAGTACCAGTTTGAGGAGGTCTTCAAGCAGCTCGTCGGCGTGGACAGCTGCTCGGCGGAGTTGCAGCTGGTGTCTTCGACGGCTTCGGAAAAGAAGGAGGACCCGTACGCCGGCGCGCGCATCCGCGTCTCGTTCGGCATCGGCAACCCTGTCAGCCAGCTGGACCAGCTGAGTGGTGGGCAGAAGTCGCTCGTGGCTCTGGCGCTAATCTTCGCGATCCAGCGCTGCGACCCCGCCCCGTTCTACCTCTTTGACGAGATCGATGCGGCGCTCGATGCGGAGTACCGCACGGCGGTCGCGAGCATGCTGGCTCGGCAGTCGGACGAGTGCCAGTTCCTTGTCGCCACTTTCAAGACGGAGCTGCTTGATGTGGCGGACAAGGTACTCGGCATCTTCTTCCACAACAAGGTGAGCCGCATCCAGACCATCTCAACAGACGAGGGTGTGAAGCTGCTGAAGCAGGCCGCGCTGGAGGACCGCAAGCGCCCGCGCGAGGCAGAATGACGTGGCATCCGTGGGGTGGCCTTTTTTTTTTTTGCTGTCACTTCCGGTTTCGGGCAGCTCTGCCTCTCCTGCCTTTCCGTTGTATTTCCGCTTTCCTGCTTTTTCTTTTTGCTTGTATGTGCCCGAGAGTGACACGATGGAAAGCAGAGAGTGGCTTGACCATCTTGTCGTGACAGGGAGCTGATTTTTTTAAGTTTGTGACCCTCTCCTGTGCGCCGTGTCAGAACCACGGCATAATCGTCATAGAAAATCCCATACAAGCGAAAGCTGCAGATTCCATAGACCGAAGTGGCCGCTCCTGTTTTTGAAGCGTGTTTATTGTTTTGCGTGCTGCCTTTTTCAGAGCAACTTTATGATCGGCGTGTCGCGGGAGCTTTCCCACCCGCCTTCTCTCCCCGACAATAGCCGCAGGCGCACCTGCCGTTTTAACAAAACGTGACCAGCACATACAGATGCGAAGAAAGAAAAACGTACCGCAGCGGGCTGAGGCGCACGGTCAGAACATTGTGCCGGCCAACAAACAAAAAAAATGGTCGGCTCGCAGCTCAGCACATTGGGAACACCTTTTCTGGGAACATCAAACAACGGCGCTCATTCAACACAATAACCGTGTGTAAAGCGGCGTTTGAAGAAAAAAAAAACTGAACCTGGTAGCGCTTCAGTACCGCTCGCACAAGTCACTCTTCACTTCTTTGTCACTCTTTGGTTCCCCTTTCCCCTCGTTTCCCTGTTTGCAGCTCCACACGGGGAAGTTCCTCAGCTACACTGCTCTGCGCGTAAGGCCACTTGGGCCGTTTCTAATCTTGTCAGCGGAGATTCTAACACAACAACATTGTGCTGTTGTCAGTCGCGATCGCGCTTTGATAGTTTCAGCTCTCCTGCGCAGTTCGTTCTGTTGTGAAATCGCTTCGCTCCGCGCGGTTGATGAGCGAGTTCTACGGCGATGCTGACGCCGTCGAGGGGGCGCTCCTGCCGCCGCTGGTGAGTGCGCCGCGAAAGAGGTGCCGCGATGGCGACGACGGCGGCGCCCTCGATGCGTTCTCGCGCCATACTCCGCCGCGCGTCCGTGTCCAGGTGGTGTGCGAGAGCGGCGCCGGCTTCGTCTCTCTGCGCGGGCACGTGCTGGACGCGCACGGCCGCTTCAACGCTGCGGAGTTCCCGGGGATCGCGTTTTTCTACAACCCCAGCGTCGCCTCTGTGGTGTGTGGCACTGTCACGCTGCACCTTGGCGACACGACCGCGTCGGCGCAGCACATCCTGCAGGACAAGCGGCAGCACCCGTGTCCCATCCACGGGCCCTTCCGCTGCCCGTGCCACACGATGCACCAGGTCGCCGATGGCATCGCAGAGCTGCTGCGTGAGATCTTCTGCGAGCACGCCCCCTTCGACGTCTCCATCGACTGCCAGCGGCCGTACCCGCACCTTTTCATCGACAGCCAGGCAAAGACGTGGTCTGTTGGTCTCTTTGGACTGCCTCTGCCACCGGTGGTGCTCGGGCCCTTTCCGCTGGGCAACACCACGTCACCGCAGTCCATCAAGATCTACTGGCAGCAGTACACCGCCAAGAGCAGAGTGGCGGACGACGCGTGCGCCACATGCGGTGGGTCGACCGCGACGCGGTGCACCAGGTGCCAATGCCGCCTCTGCCCAGGCTGCGGAGAGCTGTGTAGCGCGTGCAACGGCTTCGTGTGCCGCGGCTGCTCGGCCGAGTGCGAGGGCTGTGCACGCATCTGCTACAATTGCTCATCCTGACAGAACCAGTACCGTTGCAGGGGAGAGGCGAGGGTAGGGGTGACGTGGCGCAGCTCCATTCTTAGCGCCAAGTGCCCCCTGCCTTGACTTTTCTTCAGTTCCCGCCGCTGGGAAGCAGCTGTACCATACAAGAGAAGAAAACAAAACAAAAAATAACATACACAGAAACACACACTCAGACCCTGCTATAGAACGCCACTGCCAACCTGTCTGCCGTGTCTGTGATAAACGGTTCGCTCGCACCGACACGCGTAGAGTTGCGACGATGGAGCTTCTTCAAGGTGTGCCTGGACGCACTGCACCCGACACGGGGGGTACGTCACATTCGACACAAGAGGCCGTGCGTTTTGCTGCCGCCACGGTTGGGGGCGGAGGAAAACGAGCAGCACCAAAGAAGAAGGCACTCTGCTTCGTTTTTTCTTACAATAATGGGTTTCCGCTTTGACGAGACTAACCAAAATCGTGTCTGTTGTTTTCATTGTCGAACAAAAGAAAAGAAAAGAGAGTAAAGTGACGGTGGTATAGGTGGGAGGCTCTGGTGCCTCTTTACCAACTTGTTGGCCCCCTTACTGACGTGGCGGCGTGACACCACGGGGAGCGGAAGCGAGAAGCGAACATTGCCTCCTTCGAGGTGTGATGGTAATGCTCAATGCTTTGCTAAGCGTGTCTGTTTTTTTGTTTCCCCTACTTTTGTTTCATTACACTCTCGTTTGCCACCCCCTTCAGTGCTGTTTATACATACCTACCCACAATCCCACTTTTTCCCGCTACTTCCGCCCCTCGGCTTCCACATCCACGCCGAATCTATCTCTAGCCAGTTCACCACCTCCTGTCTCTCGCTCTCTCTTTGTTTTCCTCTCTCCGCCTCTCTTTCTTTCAGTGTAAATATCTCATCTTCTCACTTCGACTCCTGCTCAGTGCTTCTCTATCTTTCTTTCTCTCTCTCTTGGCTCAAGTGGAGAACAGCTTACAGCAACCTACATCACTATTTGTCGCGCTCGCACAGAAAAAAAAAAAACGCAATGCCGATCAAGTACAGCTGCGTCAATGACGGGACGGCGCTCCTGGCCGAGTACCCGACCGGGGAGCAGCCGAAGCTCGCCGAGACGATGCAGAAGGTTATCGCGACGGTACCGCCGAAGGAGTACCGGCGCAAGACGATCGAGGACAAGGATGGCGGCGTGAACTACAACTACTTCAGCAACGGTGAGGGCCGCATCGTCGCGTGCGTGACCTCGAGCGACATGCGTATGCGCACGGTGTACGCTTTCCTGGAGGCGGTGGAGCCGCTGGTGCGCGGCAGCGCCGGCCCTCAAGGCGCCGAGCTGCGGAACGGCAAGAAGCTTCTGCAGCAGAAGATGGAGTTCTACAACAACCCGCAGAACGACAAGATCACAGCCTTGAACGACGACATCAACCAGGTGGTGGATGTGATGATGGACAACATGGACAAGGTGCTTGCTCGTGGTGACCGCATCGACACGCTGCACGAGAAGTCTTCCACACTGGCGGATCAGGCGCAGCAGTTCCAGCAGCGCTCGACGGAGCTGAAGCGTAACCTTTGCATGAAGAACTTGAAGCTCACGCTGATGATTGTTGGTGCTGTGATTGTCGTCATCATCATCATCGTTCTGGTGGCCTGCAAGCCGAACTTCAGAAACTGCCGGTAACGCACGTGGCGGAAGTTTTTTCTTCTGGTGTGTGTGCTCGCTGATGAGGGAAACGTAGGATGCCTATCTAATTGTGTTGTACCCCGCCGCCTTCATGACGCTACGCAAGCGCGCACTCAGACGCCTAGCATGTTTTGGGTGTGGCGCGTCGTGCGATCGCAGATGGGTCGATTTATGACATCGCGCAAGACACAGAGTCACGCGACTAACAAGAACACGCAAGGTGCCACGTGCTCCGGTCATCAGCATTCTCGCCTCGCCAGCACGAAACGGGGCAAGCTAAGGGTCCAGTCTCGACGCAGCGTCGTCCAGCGTGGCACCTGTTGTGCCGTTGCGAGGAGCCACGTGGCGAGCGACGCTGCTGCAACGTGCTGTGGTGAGGTACTTTCAAAATTTGCGTAAAGGTACTCGCTATTCGCAGGGAGGGTGATGACGGCTGCACAGCGGCGCGCGCGGACTGAATTATCTTTTTTTCCGCTCTTCTTTGTTTTGGTCCTGTGCAGCCTCGGTCGGCTTGTGGTTTTGTTGCGGTGTCGTTCTGAGTACGTGAAGGATGCATCGGCGGTGGAAACGGAGACGGAGTCATATCTGTGCCCGGTCTGCCAGCTCTGTGTGCTTTCCTACCTTGACTCTTCACGCCACACCTAACCGTGGTGCCCAGCAGTTTCGCTCGCGTGCGCTGTCACCGCCTCTTTTTTTTTTTCTGGCCTCTCGCGCTGCACCTGCAGCAGCCGTGGCGGCACCTCTCCCTTGTGGCGCTTGCTTGTCGCCAGACGATGGCGGAATCGATCCTCGGCGTCCCAAAGGGCTCGTGTGCGGCTGCCTTTCCTCTATTAGACCCCCTCCCTTGAAGTCCCTGGTTGTGCGTATACTACGACGCGTGTGCTGTTTGGCGACTTCGAGTGCTCCGCCCTCTCATCTCGGCAATGTGAGCCGCGCAGACTCCTGTCTGTCGTGACACCGAAAATTTGCGGTGATGCGAGGAGCTGGGCAAAAGCCGACAAATGGTCACAAGAAGTGGGCAGTCTCTCTTCGATGTCTGTTTTTTTGTTTTTGCTCCTCTTGCTTGTAGCCTTCACCTCAAGGGGAAAATACGTAGAGCGGTCGTCCTGATGGCCGATGCCGCGCACGCGGTCTTGAGGAGTCTCGCGTTCTTCATTCTTCTTCTTTTTTTGTACGCCTGCGGTTGCCCTCTTTAGGCTCGTTTTGTTGAGGTGTGTGGCGTTGGCCGTGTGGTGTGGTGTGGGCGACGGTGCAGGCAGTGACGCACAGCAGCGCAGCTGAGTTTTCTGCTGCGCGGTGGCGATCGTGATGGGTGTGTGTTCCCCTCAACGGCCGCTGACGTGAATGGTATACATCCTCCGAACTGTTCCAGTTTTTGTTTTGTGCTCAAGAAAGCCGTACGACACCGAAATGTTTGGCCACTTCACGTGCTGCTTTTGCGATCTGTGGGGAAGTGGCGGGTGGTGGCATTTTGACGGACCCATGCTGCAGAGGGAGCGCCGCCTGCGCAGGTCTACGAGACGTGTGCAAGCGCTCCGCTTATCGCTCACTTGCGGACTCTGACTCCAGTGTGTGAATCACGTACTGGCGCACTGGGGGAGTGCAGCAGCCGCTCCGGGCTATGGTACCTGCGCTGCTTTACGGCGTTGCGGGCTGCTGTGTGCAGGCTGTCCTCTGCCGCTGCAAAATGTGACGCACGGAAGCAAGAAGCCGTGACAGGTGCTGCCCTCCCTTGTCTCTACTCGTCACTCCTCTTCGTTTCCCCCCTGTCGCTGCTTCACCCCTCTTGCAAATGCAGCGTCACCGTTTACCGCTCGCCGCTCTCTCTTCCACGCCGCCTCACTATCTCACATCTTTCCTTCGCTTCTGCTTTCCACTCTTCTACCGTTGCAGCTGCCCATTACCCAGTGTGCAAGCGTGAGCACTACTGCACCCTTTTTGGTCGTCGCAGAGTTCGGATAGCCTTCCCCGAACCGCCTCTTTCACAGGGGTGAAGTCGGCAGAATCGAGGCGTGTACAAGAAACAAAACGAAAAGAAAAGAGACTGGCCCGCAACTGTCTCTCCCAGTGCGTGAGCGTAGCAGCGAACACACGCGCTCAGGCGGTTCCGCAGCAGACCGAAAAGTCCCGCTCTGAAGGAATCCAAACTGCGGAAAAAATGGACTTGACGGACAGCTCGATGTGGACGCTGGTGGAGACGGCGGTCATCGAGGACAGGGGCGAGGAGGAGGAGGAGGTGCTGGCCCAGATGGTGCGCTCGTATCTGGCGAGACGGGGCCTGGCCGACACCCTGGCCGCCTTCGACGAGGAGCAGGCTGCTTACAGGGCCCCCGAGAGTCCACACCGGTCAACTGCCCAACCGCCCGATACTACCGCGCACGCACGAGCAGTGGCCGAGGGCGTGCGCGACGGGGCGAGCACCGAGATGGAGCGACGCAAAGCGACTCAACTGCTCTGCCTGCAGCGCAAGTACGAGGCGGCTGCGGCGCTGATGGAGCCGTCGTCGCTGGCCCGCATCCGCCTCCTTTGCATTCAGGCTCAGAGCATGGAGGAGGCGGCGGGTGCGGTCTTTTATCTGGCCACACACGTCGCGCCGCTCGTGCCGTTCTGCACGAACCCAACCGTAGGCCACGAGGTGTACACGGCGGCACTGAGCAACGTCCTAAGCCCCTCTCGTGAAATGCCGGTTCTCGATACGGAGGCCCTCGCGAGGGAGGTGAACGATGAGCTGTGCGGCGCCGATAGGCGCAGCAGCCTGCACGTCCTCTTCAACTGGGCTTACTGGCAGGAGACGGCGCACCTCCGTTGAGGTCGCGCTTGGTCGAAGGCGTGACCACTCCGACGCTGAGGTGGACAACGCACTTTCCTCGTGTTCGCTGCGCTGCTTGCTATCTTCCCGTTGGTTTTTTTTCTTTCTTTTGGTGCTCATGCTTATGTGGCGGATCCTGCTTCCTCTTTGGGGTACACAATCTTTGCAGGTGCGTATCTCTCCTCTCCACCTCCCCCCTATCGTGTGTCTGATGTACCTCCGCGTGCCTGCTGATGGAGCCGCACGTGCCCCTTTTCTCTTCCACTCTACCCTATCACAGGTGCTGCCTGCTTCTATCGGGAGGCAAACCACTGCTATCCTCCACGAGGCGGAGAGACTGGGGCCCGTGTCGGTTGGGGTGTGCTGCGTCGAGTGAGAGTGCAAAGCGAGCACGACTTTGACTTTGAAGCTACGCGTCGCTGCCAGGAAGAGAAGCCGCTGGTCGATCTCTCTTCGCGACTGCCTCGGCCGGTCCGATGGTTCCCCCCTCTCGGAGAAGAGCAAATTCGAATGGCGCCGCATCGTCGCTGCTTTTTCGCACGCACTCCTGACTCCTTCTGCTATCCGTTCTCTCCTATCACGAACTTTACCGCACGCTTCGCCCTGCTCACTTCTGGTCCACAAGGAATTTGTCCGTCTGCATCACAGTTGAAAGCTCCACGCAAGAGGTCCCCAACTCCCTCTGATACACAAACATTGAAAACCCATCGTTTCTCGATCTCAGCGACTGGAGCGTAGAGTCCACAGCGTCATGACATCCATCAAGGAGCTGAACGACAAGCTGACGAAGCAGCCGTACATCTCCGGCTACACGCCGAGCACGGACGATGAAAAGCTGTTCCGTGAGATTTTTGGCAAGAATGTCAACGTGATCCAGTGGGCGGCGCGCATGTCGACGTACTACCCGAGCGAGCGCGCCAACATGAAGCCCATCCCGATCGAGTCCGAGAACGGGTCGGGCGACAATTACGACTATTAGGGACTATTGCGTTCCTTGATGCAGTAGCTGTGCGAATGCACTTGACTGCGTTCGCCTATCTACTTTGTTTAGTTACGTTGGGATCTGCCGCTGGGAAGTGGAGGGAAGTCGCGGCCGCAGCACTTGTGCTGCCGCGGCGAAGCGTTTGTTACGTCTTCAAATGGCGGTCCTCACTGGAGGCTTGGGTGCTTCAGCTGTTTGCGTTTTTCCCACGCGAAAAAAAAATCGCGGTCACTACACGCGCTGGCGCCTGCGTCTCGTGGTCGCAGGCGGTGTCTTGTTTCCCTTTTCTCACCTTCATCGTACATCGCCACTCTTCTGTCGGTTTGGCCTACTGCGGCTTCTTCTTGAAGCCGCCAGTGCTTTGCTGTTTGCCGTTCGCCGCACTGTGTCTTGCTGTGACTCACGACACCAGTCGCCACGCAAAACATAAAACAAACAAAAAAGATAAGGTAAAGCACACTTCGGCGAGGTACTGCCGCTGATGCAGATCTCTATATCTTCAAGGTGAGAATGTTTGAAGCCGCCTGCCTGCCGAGGAGTCGTCTTGCACGCCACGGAGGTGTCTGTGACGGTTGCGCCGAGCCACAGGATCGCTTACTCTGAGTACCCTTCACGCCATGCTGCGACGTGCGAGGAGTGATCTCTTTGCAGGCAAGCTTCCTCCCGCTTTGTCGGGGACGGAGCGCTGTCGCCTTCAACTCTGACTTGTATCTGCTTTCCCCGCTTCCCTCTGTCTCTTCGATGGCTGTTTTCACGGCAAAAAGAAAACAAAACCTACCGCCAGCACAACACTAACAAGACGTTAAGCGGGCCGATTTGGCGGATGCGAAGGTGACCTCCTCACGGTGCTGCGTCAACGTGATGTTTGAACGCCCTCTGGTTCAGTTGCTTGCTGTGCTAGAAGCTGCTCACTTCTCTCGACATGCCTGCTCTCTGTGCAGCTTTCGCCGAGCACACGCTTTCCATTCGTAGTTGTGCTCGTATAGAACTGCTCTAGATGTTATCTGCTTGTAGCGGTCCCGCTCTGTGCATGGTTTGCGCTGGTGGTCAGCGTGCCTTCTCCTTCAGGAACGGTATGTGGATCACACCGCAGTGCCTCAGTAGTTCAGCTTCGGCGCTGGGTGGTGCATGCCGCGCTCGTGAAACATCATGCACGTAGTGCGTGAAGAAAGAGAACAGTAATGAAAGGGAAGTGCGTGATTTTCACGCTTCCCTCCATATGCCAGTATGTAGACGCCATGCGTCGTAGTGCGCAGGTTCCCGCTCTGCGTTTCAACCCCATTGGGGTTCGACGTTTAAACGCCTGCTCCAATCCCACGAGGGGGCCCTGTCATCGTGAGCGTCTACGGTGCCATGCATTCGCATCGCCCCTCCCCCTGTGACCTATCTCCTTTCGCTGCTCCTTCCTGTGTCGCTGTGACGGCGGCATACACCAAACTTGCGCCGCGGCTTATTTTTTTTTCTCCCTATTTGTGTTTGTGTGTCAAACGCTCGGATTGGAGGCTGCTGCTCTTATTGAAGATCTACCGGTGGCCGAAACAACATCACCCCACAACTTCTCCGCGAAGTCTTTTTGGCCTGCTAACACGATGGCCCACATCCACGTTTGCCGCCATGGGCAGGACATGGACAACGTGCATGGAATTCTCAACGGGCACCGCAACGAGCCATTGTCGGACCTGGGCCGCAGCCAGGCCGCTACGGTCGCCGAAAAAATCAGGACGAGCGGCGTGCGGTATGCTGCCATCTACGCCTCGCCGCTGCAGCGCGCGCTGGAGACGGCCCTGGCCATCGGGGCTGCTCTCGGAATTGAGGTGCAGCAGTGCGCTGACCTCATCGAGCGCGATTTTGGCGTCCTTTCTGGCAAGCCGTACGCTGACATTGCAAAGTACGCTGGAGACAAGGTGCTTCAGGGCGATAAAATTCTCTACTTTCTCGAGGTGGAGGGGTGCGAGACGTTTGACAGGTGCTACGAGCGCGCGCAAGGCGTGCTGGCGGACGTCAACGCCAAACACGCAGGCGAGAACGTTCTGCTGGTGTGCCACGGCGACATTGGCAAGATGCTTCAAGCGGCTCGCGCTGGCGTGGACTGGCGGGAGGGCCTCCGGCTGCCGTACTTTGCCAACACGGAGGTGATCGAGTTGTAGCGTGCCGCCGCTCATCGCCACTGGTCTGTTCGCTCCACGCAAAAAGAAAAAGGGGGGTTTGAAGAACATCAAAAAAAAAGAAGAGAGATGAAGAATAAAATGAATAAACTGGGCACCTGAAATCTGTGCCAAAAAAAACTGGGCTCCACTGGTACGTGATCGCTGCGTTTGCAGTCGCTACC
>CAWUFJ010000008.1:25456-74336 GCA_963921375.1 Tiliacea citrago
CGGCGTCCGCCAATGCAGCAGTGGACGCGGCGGCGATGGGCGAAGGAGAACTCGCCGTCCGCTGCTCGCGTCGTGGCGCGTCCGTCGGAGGTGCTGCGGCGGATGGAGGAGCCGGCCGGGGTGGTGGAGTACTCGCCCGAGTCGAACTGGCGTACCGCCGCCGCGGACGACGAAGACGCAGCCCACAGCGGCGATGAGGTGGACGAGCCGTCTCCGGTGCTGCCGGGTGGGGCCATGCAGCCGGTGGCCCTTTCCGAGCACTGCGCAGCTGTCGCCGACATTTACCGCACCAGCACGTCGGAGGTGCTCGCGAGCAACACGCCGAACCCTTCCACCGAGGAGGCCGTCACGACAACAGCGCTGGCGCGGCCCGCTGGGCGAGCGGCGTTTCAGCGGGAGTCCGTGCCACCCCCGCCCCATTACCCCGACGGCGCCACCCCGACCACCAAAGACGGCGACGCCGTTGTCACGCCTGCCTCGGCGACGGTGCTGCGAGAGACGATGACGACGGCCGCGACGGTGCTGCCCTCGGGGCAGACGTGCCGTTTTGGGCGCAGCCTCAGCCCCGCCTCCAGCGGCTCCGGCCGCAGTGCCAGCCCGGCACCTCGCTTTCCCACCTTTGGCCAGTTCCTCGACGACCACGCCGCCGTCGGCGCCGGGCAGACGCATCTGCCGCGCGAGTCGGACGTTCTGGTGACGGTGTCGTCGGACTCGGACGACTCGTACAGCGGCGGCGGCGTCATCGAGTTCTGCGGCGGTGCGGCGCAGCGCAGCAGCCCTCTTTTCAGCGGCGCCGCCCCGCACAACACGGCTGGTCGGCGCACGCCGCCTTCTGGCGGTGGTGGCTCGTCGGTCCCGCACAGCGCCCACCGCGCGAGCGGCATTTGCCACGACTACACGCCGACGCGCATGCTGGACATGTCCAGCGCCCGCAACACGCTGCGGCAGCGCAGCAGCTCCAGCCACCGCCGCACCACGCGTGGCAGCCTGCGGGAGATGCACGCACCGCAGCTCTACGGTAACCGGCACACGCCGAACGGTAAAAATGGGCGACGCAGCGGGCAGGCATACGACGGTGCGTGCTTCATGGACGCCACCGGCAAGTTCGGCAGCCACGCCACGCCGTCCGACGCCGCACGGGTGCCGCCGCGCCGCCAGAACGCCCCCCTCGCGACCCGCACCGCCGGCCGCGCACTCGGCAGCGACCCCCGCCAGCGATTTGTGCAGCAGAAGTCGCGCACCGCCACGCCGCTGCAGCGGACCGCGTCCCGCACCAACACCTTGCAGCGCATGCCGTCGCGCAACGACGCGCTGCAACGAATGCCCTCACGTAACAACGCACTGCAGCGGATGCCGTCGCGCAACAACGGGCTCGCCCGGACAAACTCGTCGACAGCGCAGCTCACGCGGATGCCGTCATCGCACGGCTACGGAGGGACCTTTGCGCGCCAGAACTCGAGTACCGCCCACCCGCTCACTCGCACACCGTCGTCGCGGGCACGCCTCACCGCACCGCTGTCCACGGGGGCGCGCCTGCAGCGCACCGAGTCGGCAAAGCTGACGCGTACCAACTCGACGTACGGCACGACGCGCGGCCTGCGGGGCCCGGGCCCGGCGGCGGTGGAGCGGACGCACTCGCGCTACGGGTTGCCGCCGGCTTCCGCGAACGCGTCCCCGATGAAGCGCCCACCGCCGTCGGCACCGCAGACCGGCTCGCCCCTGAAGCGCACGGCGTCGCACAACCGCTTTGCGGGAGGGCCCGCGCCGTACGCACCGAGGCCGTTCGGCCGCACGCAGTCCGCCAACTGCTTCACCCGCTCTGCGACGACCAACACGGGCCTCACGCGCACCGCCTCCTCCTCGGGACTTGGTCGCCTCAGCGGCGCCGCGCGCGGCCTCTGCGCGGGTCGCACCTTCACCCGCACCGCCACCGGCACGACCCTGTTCGCGCGCCCACTCCAACGGGGCTACGGTGCGGGGCGCTACCCATCGACGCTCCCGCCGCCGCCGCCGTCCGCCGCGGCGTGCCCCAGCGGCCGGAGTGGGGCCACGCCGCGCGGGACGCCGAGCAGGTTCCAGCGGGCCGCCGCACCGTCGCCGCTGCGGCGTGTGCCGTCCGCCACGCGGTGCGCGACGCCGAGAACGGCGGGTGGCACCCCAACGGCGGCGCTGCTGTCTCGCAGCGGGACGGGAACACGCCAGCTCGAACGCCAGCCCAGCCGCCTCGGACGCAACCCGGCGTCGGGCACCTCTGGCGCCTCGGCGGCCGTCGCGAGCCGCTACTGCACCGTGGACCCCGCGCCAACGCTGATGGGGGCGGCGCGGCGGACGGGGGCGAGCAGTGCGCTGCGCCGCACGCCGTCGGCCACTGGCGGTGGCACGACTCCACGCACGCCGCGGCCGTTCGTTATCTCGAGCGTGTCGATAGCGGCGAACACGGCGGCTGTGGCTGGCAGCGGACTGCACGGCGGCTCGCGGCCGCTTATCGCAAGCTCGGCGAGCAGCCCGAAGCGCAGCACGCGCGGTTCACTGACGCTGGGCAGTAACGCGCGCAGTAGCGGCGACACGAGGAGCGGGCTGGGCTCCACGATGAACTCGCGGGGCACGGCCGGCACCACCGAGTCCGCACCCCACACCGCGCCGCAGCCGCAGCAGCCACCACAGCACCCGCGTCCGGTCCCCGCGCCTGCCCTGAGGGATAAACCGGCGGTGCGTGTGGGAACGCCAACGCGGCGTGTGGTGACTGGTGCGGGCCCCCGCACGGCATCTTCAGCCCTGCCATCCGCATTTGGACGGCAGAACAGTCGGCCCCATTTGTAGGCGCGGCAATGGTACCGTGGGGCCGTACCTCGATGGCGCGGGGCCACACGCTCGCGAGGAACAGCGCGGGGGCCTGCAAGCGTCTCACCTGCGCGTTGTGCCACTCCTTTCCCAAACTCCTCGCGGCGCCGTCCTGCCTACGCTGAGGCGCTGCCTGCACACCTTCTTTGTTTGCTTCTCCTTTCCTCCCGTTTTACTTGGGCTGATGATGCGCTCGTGGCCGGCGACAGTCGGCGTGCCTTTGGGAGTGGTGCCTAGCACGAGGTCAGCACAACCACACGTCTTCCTTCTCTCTTTGTTCGTGATTGCTTGCTTCGTAGTTGCTGGGCGGAGAGGCCCAAGCGTTGTCTGCTCGGAGCATCTCCACCGACACGATGTGTGGCGCCTCAGCCAGCGATGGTGCACGAACCGGCACCTCGTTCTGCACTGTCGCGCCACCCCTTTCCTCACTCCCCACCCCACCACACCGGTGCGGGGACCATTCAACGGTCAGCTCACCTTTTCCATCGCTTATGTTTGTTGTTTGTCTGTTTTTTGACCGTGCACCGCACTGTAGAACTCCTCCGCTTCCTTCCTCTCTTTCTTTCCGTTCTCTCCTCTAGATCTTGCTTGGCATGCGTGCCGCTGACGACGCACAGAGACTCTCTCTCTCTCTGTGCGTTCGTTTATCTTTTCTCGTACTCTGTTGAGACTTCCACCGGCGCGCTAGAGTTGCCGCCGGTCGTGGCTGATGGGAGGGAGGCGTTTAGAGCAGTGATGAACGCTGCGTCGCCTGCTCTGCCGCACCCGCGGTGGCGTGTGTGCAACGCCCCCCCTCACCCCCTCCCTCCTTGCGCGCCTCCCTGCACCCACTGCTGCCGTTCCGAGTGGATGAGGTGGGGGAGGCCTGTAAAGCTGAATGCACTTGTTGGTGTTGATGACAGTGCTGAGTTGTGGTCTTTGTATATGCCGTGCGCGTGTATCACCGTTTTTGGAAGAAATCGCAGCACATGAACGTGAGAGAAGAGGAGCCGAAAGCCGCAGCCTCTCCCGCACCCTCCCTTCACCCTCCTTGAAGGTGATGGAGAGGGACAGCCGGAGGGGGGGGGGAGGAGGGGGAGGGACGGCTTGAAAGCAGCGCCGCCTACGCTGTCGCATGCAGCGGTGGCGACTCACCAGTCCGTGCCACTCCCCGGCTACCCACGAACTTGCGGAGCTTACCGTGCGCCGTTTTGCCGATGCGCCGCACACGCCGACGTGGGGGTCCCTCTCGCACTCTCCATTGTGTTGGCTGCTCGTGGCCACCGCCAGACGACGTCGATGTCTACGACTCACCTGCATCACCTCCGCTGCTTCCTCGGGACTCTCACCCGCCCTCCCTCCCACGTCTGCAGGCACTGAAAGGCAACTGCACACTCGCCGGCGTGCATCGGAAACAAATTTGCGTGGTCCACTTGATCGCCAGCCTGGCGCGTTGCGCAAATCACGTGCGTGCACATCGACGCGTCTCTCTCTCTTTCTCCCTCGAGCACAGTCACACATTCAGCTCTCTTCGCTCCTTCTTTTTTCTTCTTCTTGCTCCGCTGATGTTGGCCAGCGCCGTCTCCGATGTCGGGGTGGTCGTCGACGTCGTCATCAACCGCCGCGCTACCGCCGACCTCCTGCACGGCGGCGAGGTGGTGGACGCGGTGGCCACAGAGGCGTACGAGAGCCCCGAGCAGGAGGTCATCCTCGCCGAGAACGTGACGGGGCCGCGCCTCGCCCTTAACAGCGGCGCCGGCACGTCGACGCGGGCCCTAAACCACGACGGCGGGCAGGAGGCGGACCGTGCGGCGCCGGCTGTGGACGCCCGCCTCTTCTACGTCTGCACCCCGGCCAACCCGCGCCTGACGCAGCGACTCTTTCACTACCTGAACGTGCTTCCCTTCGGCCTGCGCAGCCCGTCGGAGGTGTTTGGCGTAGTTGGGCGCCACACCAACCTCGGCCTCGTCGTCGGGGTCACCGAGGACGGTCAGTACCGCGTGGCACAGTACCCGCTACAGCAGCCGCATCCGTTGCACCTCGAGCGGGTCCGGTGCGCCCCGCACCTTTCGTACCACGTTGACGACCCCGCCGCAAGCACCGTCGACCCTGCCTGCCTCCTCGGCATCCACCGCGAGAGCCGGAGCCACCGTGTGCGGCAGTCCATGGAGCTCTTCTTCCTGCACGCGGCCGCCCGGCAGGTCCGCAGCGGGCACCGCAGCAGGGTCCCGAGCAACGGCTCGATGACCGCGTCGATGTCGGCGCTGACCGCCTCCGGAGTGGTGCAACCGCCCCTGCCACCCGGCGTGGGCAAGGCGCACACCCGACCCCGCCGCCGGGGGTCGCACGCCGCAGCTCTCACTGGCGCACCCCTGCCGCCGTCCGCCGCTACCCCGCTGCCCCCACCGCTTGCGGCGCCGCCGAAGGACACGTACCTAATTTCGCGGCCGTTGCTGTCGGAAGCGGTGGCGGGGGGCTCGCCAGCACCGGGAAGCGGCGGCGCCCACCCGCAGGGCACCGAGGACGGTTTCCTCTCGCCGCGCTACCCGCTGCAGCCGGACGACTCGCGCGAGGTACTGTGTGCGCTGAGTGAGTTGCAGCTGCCGCCACCGTTGGCGCTGCACGGCCCGGTGCCGCCACTGCGCGTTGGGGCCCGGGTCGTGGCCCGCCGCTTTGGGTGTGCGGAGGTGCTGCACATGGGCGTCGTCGTCGCCGTGTCGTTCGACGTCTCCTACACGGTGCGCTACGAGTCCGACGGCGGCATCAACAAAGGCGTCCTGCACACCGACGTGCACGAGCTGAGTCGTTCCGACGCAGACGAGGTGCCGCAGCGGCACCGCTCACGGCGGCAGCTGACGCGGGAGTACGGGATGGAGCCGTGCACGGTGCGCGATCACGTCGTTGTCGAAGTGGCGCAGCGCCAGCACCAGGCGGTCGTGATGGCGGCGCTCGGCACCGGGCGCTACCACGTTGCAGTGGCCGCCGCACCCGTGCCGCTGATCGAGGTGGAGTCGCGACAGGTGCTCTCTGTTGCCCCCGTGCTGGCGGGTGCCGTCTTTGCGCAGCCGCAGCACCTCTCTCTCTTCCGGCAGCTCGACACGACGAGCACGGGTCACGTCAGCTGGAAGGACGTGCGGCACCTGGTGCTCTCCTGGGAGGCGTTCGGCAAGCCGCTTTCCTTTCAACGCCTCGGTGAAATTCAGCGCGACATGTGCATCCGCAAACGCAGCGTCGAGCCGCAGCTGCTGTCGAAGATCCCCGTGCAAGAGGAGGAGCAGCAACTCTCTTTCCGCGACTTTGAGTACGTGCTGATGCGGGCTGAGAACCTCCTGTAGTGTGCGTGTGCGTGGCGCGGTGTCTCTGTGTGTTTCTGTGGCTCCGTGTGCGTACGTGTGTGTGTGCTGCGTAGCGCTGGGAGGCGGGCGCTGAGGCGCCTGCTAGGCGCTCCGGTGGCGTCCCCGCTGTGCGCCATCTTCGCCTTTCCTGTGTGGTCCCCCTCTCCGCGTGTCCCTCCTTCCCCCCTCTCCTCCTCCCGTTTGCCCTCCCCCGCCTCTCGATGTACAGCTGCGGGGGAGGGAGGCGGGTGCGGTGCTCCTCTGAGCAACGAGCGACACGCCTTCTTTTTTTTTTTCTCTTTTGATTGTATCTTTGTGGAACGCCGTCGTGTATGCTCGCGCATGGGTGCGTGCGTGTATGTACGAGCCGAACAGCCCAGTGTGCTGCTCCTCCTCCTCCAACTCAGGATGAGGTTTCATGTGACGACCGTGGTGACGTGCCTTGGGCGGGGGTGGGTCTGATTGTGTCAGCAATGGAACGGAAGTCGTGGTGGCTGACCTGGTTCGACGCGCCTTTCACGAAGGCTCGAAAGCCGAGGGTGACGCGATCAGCAAGCACAGCCTGCAATGGAGGCGAGCCGCTGATGGCGATGGGCAGCAACAGCGGCGGTACTGACGCTGCTCTCCCTTTAGAACCGCCTGCCCATGTATCTGTGCTGAGCGGCGGCATCGGTTCGCCTCTGTGCCCTATTCCAAGGCGAACACCACAAACAACAAAAATGCAATGCTCTCACTTCCCCCCTCTTTGCATCTAAACTGCTCTTGCGTCTTTCCTCTATCCCTCCCTTCCCTCCCCCCCCACACACACAGGTGCCTGGCTGTTGCACCGGCCCACCCTTCCGCTGCTCCATCTCAGTGGCGTCTCGCAAAAAAAAATGCTGTCCGCAGACGTCGTGGTGAATGAGGGTTCGTCTTGCACGTCTCCGCTGGCGGCGATGCCCCGCACATGTGCCGAGTTCATCGGCAACGTCTGCGCACGCGAAATGCCCGACAACCCGAGCGTGCAGCTGTGCGTCCTCAGCGTCGGCTTCGATGTCGAGGCAGTTGTAGCGCAGCTGCTGCTGCAGCGCATCACCGCCGAGCACGGGCACCGCCGCGTCTACTGCGTCGTCGTGCCGGACCGGCTGCCGCCCCGCGCCATGACGCGCTTCGCCAGCGCCATCGAGCGCCACCTCGCGCTGCAACACGCAAAGGCCGCCGGGCCAAGCGCCGCACCCACAGCGGCGCCACCTGCGAGCCCTCTCCCAGTAGTGGCGATGGAGGAGGGGACGGGCACGCGGGAGCGCTGCGCTGCCTTTCAGCGCGGCGCCGCCGTCGTGCTCACGAGCCACTCCCTCTGCGCCGACGTCCTGCACCGGCGCCTCGCGGTCGAGCTCGTCGGTATGGCAGTGCTGGCGCTGCCGCACTCGCTGCTCGGCGCTGGCCGCCTGCACGACGCCCTCGCACCGCAGACGGCCTTCTGCGCCGAGCTGCTCCTCCGCAGCGGTCGCTGGCAGGCGGCTGGGCAGGCACCGCCGCCGTCCATTGTGCTGGTGTCGGACGCGCCGGTACTCATGCAGAGCCTCGTGCAGCGCCACCACATGGGTGCCGAGCGCTTCGTGCAGCAGCTGCACGTCGGGGACGTCCAGCTCTTCCCGCGCTTCCGCCTCGACTTTGTGCGCCACTTCGAGGAGCTCACTCGGCGGGGCCATCGGCCCCTCGCCGTCGACCGCGTGGTCGCTCCCGTTGCCGCGAGTGTCCTCGCCCTCGACGGGCTGCTGGCGAAGATTGTGCTGGAGACTCTTCAGGAGCTGCAGCGCCTGGAGCAGCAGCAGCAGCAGCAGCAGCACCGCCACGCCCAACGCAGCAGCGGCATGAGCGGCGAGGTGGTGGAGCCCGCTAAGGGTTGGTCGCCGGCGGCGCAGCGGGCCGCTGCGGCTGCTGCTGCGGACGAAGACGCCGGTGCGCTGCGCTTCCTGCCACGCGCGCGACTCTCCACGGCGACGACGGCAGGCGGCCCCGTCGACTCCGACGCCGATCGAGCATCGGACGGGACCGCGACATACATCCGGCGCCCGTGGCATGCAACGAGTGAGTTGGACAGCAAAGGCATCCTCTTCAGCGGCATCAGCGAGGCTGCGGCGCTGTCGGTGGAGTTCTCCGACCTCGACGGCGATCTCCGGGCCATTGTGCGGCGCCACGAGACGCAGTGGCCGTACCGCCTGCTGACGGAGAGCCTCATCGACGTGCGGCGTCTCCGGCGCGCCACCCGCGGCACGGCGTTCTCGTTCCTGCTCCAGCTGGAGGCGGTGCTGGAGCGGCGGCTGCCACGGCGCAGCGTGTACGGCACAGGCGCCACCCCGCCGGCCGCGCTGTGGACGCTCTCCTCGCACTTCCACGACGTTGTGACGGTTGCCACCCACCGCATCGGCACCGTCGTGTACCAGCCTCCCCAGCCGGGGCCTGCGCCCACCAACGTGGCCACCGCGGCGACGGGTCCGGCCAAGGGTGGCGATGACGTTGTGGTGGTGGGCAGCGGCAGCGATGCCAGCGATAGCGACGGCGGCGCAGACTTTGGTGCGCTGGCTGCCCCACCTCCTGGCGGCGCTGCGCTGGTGCCGCGGCTGACCCCAAACGCAGAGGAGCAGGAGACGGATGTGGAGGTGGTGGTGCGGCTGGTGACCAGCTGGTGCCGCACCCTGCTCCGCCGCGGCGCACGCGAAGGGCAGTCGTCGTCATCCCCAGCAGCAGCAGCAGCAGTACCAGAAAGGGCACCCTCCGACGCGTCGCCTACTTCTCCTTCCGGCGGTGTTGGAAGGACGCACCCGACGCTGCTGCTGCTGGCGATCGGCGGCAATGCTGTGGTGCGCTACGCGGAGCGGCTGACGCACACTCTGGAGGCGTACCAGCGGCTCCAGCTGCGCCGCTTCATGCGGATGTACCAGGCCAAGTACGGCGTCGAGCTCGCGGAGAGCACCGCCAGCCCGGAAGCGGCCACAGACCAGGCGGTGGGTGACGGCGGTGGTGGTAGTGGGGAGGCGTGGCGTAGCGGCGAGGTGGAGCTTCCGCAGTCGCTGCTGCTCGCCAGCGCCGAGACCGCCGAGGACGCCTCCAGCGAGGAGGACGCGGATGAGGGTACGGAGGATGACGGCGACGGTGGCACGGCGAGGGGGCCGCGCCGCTCTGCGACGCCACGCGATGCGGGCGCACTCTACGGGGACGGCGCAGGCGGTGATGGTCTTGATGGCTACGGGGACGTCGGTGTCGGTGCCTTCCACCAGGCCCTCCTCTCCCAGCTTCCACCCGCGGCTGCGATAGCGACAGGCGGTACCGCAGACGTCAATGTCCCCCCCGCCACCGCGGCCGCTGCGCCGCCCCCCAGCTCCGTGGCGACGCCGCTGCTGATGCTGGAGCGGGTGATGGAGGGCGTCATCACTCTCTGCCCGGACCAGCGCGCTGCGGGCAGCGCGCCAGACGGCGTGGCCGGCGGTGGGCAGGTGCCGCGTGTGCTGGTGCTCGACGCGGCCGCGATGTCCGCGACGGAGCTGACGACGCTGCTGGATGGGTCGCACGCTGCTCTGCGCTTCGACCAGCCCTCGGCCCTTCCTGTGGCCACCAATTCAGATGGCGCGGGGAGCAGTGGCGGGTGTTGTGCAGCGGCGTGCCTGCGTGTGCACCGGCTCGTGCTGGCGCGTCAACAGCTGGGGCTGCTGCGGCAGCTGGAGATGGCGCAAGACGCGCTGCCGGCGGAGCGTCTCGCTGCGCTCAAGGTGCAGCTCATCACGACGAGCCTGGCAGAGGTGGACTTCAAGAAGGCGGTGCGGTCGGAGCAGCAGGCCTTTGAGAGCCTGGCGCACACGAAGGCGACGCTGACGGGTACGCTGCTGGTTGACCAGACCTCCTTGCGGCAGACAGAGGAGGCGCTGGAGAGCGGAGTGCAGGTCGCACGGCGGCGCGCCGGTCTGCGCAAGGGTACGGCTGTGTACTCCCTGGGCCGCAGCTTTCTCTCCGCGACGTCCGCGCAGGCCCCGGCGCAGCCTCCGTGTGTCATCTTCGACGAGCGCGAGTTCCGCTCCTCGCTCCCCTACGACCTGTACCGGCGCGGCATGCAGCTCATCCCGCTGACGTTGACGACGGCCGACTACGTGCTGTCGCCCGAGTACGCGGTGGAGCGGAAGAGTGTGCAGGACTACTTCCAGTCGGTCATGTCTAGCCGCATCCAGCATCAGCTCGCCGCCCTCTCTCGCCGATACACGCACCCGCTCTGCCTCATCGAGTTCCACCGCGGCATCCCCTTCCGGCTCATGCAGTACGCCATCTACGCCAAAACTGCGCGGCTGATGGCGGCCTACCCGCGCGTCGGCTTCCTGTGGGCCCGCAGCCCGGCCCACGCCGCCGGCATGCTGGTGCTGCTAAAGAAGTCTGTCGCCATCGACAACGTCGACCCCGCCGACCCGTCGCTGACCGGCGCCTCAATCGACCCAGGCAGCGCGGCAGACGTTGGCGGCGCCGCGGCGAGTGCAGCGGAGCGGGAGACGGCGCACTACGCGGCGCGCGTGCTCTCGCGGTTTCCCGGTGTCACGCACGAGAACGCGCCACGCATTATGCAGCTGTGCGGCTCTCTCATTGGCCTCGCCACCATCTCGCAAAGCTCACTGGCCGCCGTCATGGGCGACGAGGACGCCGCACGCCTCTACGGGTTCCTGCACACGCCCTTCCATGAGCGAGTGGACTGAGTGAGGCGGGTGTGCCCTTCAAGCCCGGCTGTCTGCTGATGTGGGCATGTGCGTTGGTGAACACTGACACGCTGTGGGCGTTGCTCACCCCCCCCCCCCCACCCACACTGTCTCCCACTCGGCTGACGTCAGCGTCTCCGTGTATCGCGTCTATTTAACAGGACGAGGAGCTGCCGTTGCATCCTTCTCCTCCCTCCTGCGCCGTTCTATGGAATGAAGAGAACACACACACACACACACACACACAAAGACACGAAATAGATGAGACGTGAAGGCGCGAGAGGCGCGGCGTCATGTGTAACAGCACCGTCACCCCCCCCTTTCCCAGTGATGTGCTCCTGCCGCCCCCGCTCAAGCGAGTGCTGTACGATGGCAGAGAGTTTGTTTGTGCGACTTCTCCTTGTTTGCCATCCTCACACCATTTTGACGTCCGTTGTTGGCCCCCTGTCCTTCTCGTCTACCTTCACACGCGCTGCCTCCTCGCTAACACATTACACATCTCCCCCGAGCAACCTAGCACTCACGTGTCGAACACACAAACTGCTCCTCCTCTCACCCTGTCCCCACATACATTTATATATACACACACACGCGCACCACCACCATCACCAACAAAGAGTAGCAACGCGGGAGGACTCTGACGTTACACCTCCGTGCCTCCACCAGAGAACTGCGCCCGGTCTCTCACCGGCGCCGTGGTGTCTAGAACTTTTCGCGTGTGCGTGCAGCAGGCTCTCTTGCATCCCACCGTGCCTCGCTCTTCCTCCGCTCCACGCAACATTTTTGCTTTCTGTCTTTCTCAACATCCGCCACCCGTGCGGCCACAGCTCACATGCGCACACGGCGCTCCAAGGTGGTGCCAGACGCCATCCTCTACCCCGAGCGCACCGCCGTCCTGCGCAGTGCCACCCCACCCGCGGCTCCGAAGGACACCAGTGCAGCGCAGCAGCGTCGCCCGCATGTGGTGACCCTGCCGACCGCGCCATCTGGCCATCCCACCTCCGTGGGCGGCTCCGTCGAGGTGCTCTCGCCTGGGCTGAACGTGTACCGCACCGGCGGCAGCAGCGGCGCGGCAGCCACGATCCCGCCCAAGACAACAGTCCTCGTGGCTGACCACGTCACGAACACGGGGGCGATAGTGCGGCTGGAGCAGGTGGACTACAGCAGGGCGATGCGGGCGTACCGGGTGTGCCGGCAGGAGGGCGGCAGCGCTGCCGAGGATGGCGCGGCCTCCGGCGGCCCCTCGGGAAACACCACGGGACCCTCACCTTCCCCAGCGGCTGCACTGACGTCGTCTGCGTCTGCGGCAGCGCCGGCCGGCCACGCCGCCGCTCCGTGGCGCGTTGTCTGTTTGCGTCTCTTCGGTGCGGCCGACATGCTCCTCTTCGCCATCACCGTGGCCTGCTGCCTGGTCGTCTTCTCGCGGCTCCGCGGGGCGGTGGGGGTTTCGCGGGCGCACGTGCACGGAGCCGACGTCGCCCTCTCCGGTGGGGCGTCGTCGCTGTCGTGGGTGGCGCTGGTGTGGTCGGCCCTCACGTCGCGCCGTGGCGACGCCGGCGTCGACGGGGTGCTGGCGCCGGCGGCGGCGGTGGCTGCCGCGGAGTCGTCGGTTGCCGCGGTGACCGCTGCCGCTGCGGGGAATACGTCGTCTGCCTCGTACACGCAGGTGACAAGCGCGCTGTCGCTGGACTTCAGCGTGACGTGCGCCGTGCTGTTCATCTCCGCTCTGCTGCTGGTGCAGCGGCTGACTGGGGCACTGGGGCGGGTGTACGTGGAGGAGGTGCTGGTGATGCGCGGCGTGGGCCTGCAGTTCTCCGCGTACGGCATCTACAACACACTGCGGTACCGCCGATTTGTGGACCTGCACATGCTGCGCTCGATTGTGATCCACGACGCCTTCTTCCGCTACCAGCCCATGTTCTTCCTCTCCTCGTCGGTGGAGAACCAGGCGGAGCGGGCCGTGTACTTCCCCGACACGCTGCCGCGGCTGGCGGTGCTGCGGCCGGTGCTGAACGGCATTCGCGGCGTGCTGTACGGCGACGCCGAGGAGGGCCCGAGTATCGCAGAGCTGGAGGAGCGCTGGAAGACGTCCGCCGGCGACCTCTCCGATGGCGACCTCTTCACCGAGGACAGCTTTGCGGAGGACACCGCCACGACCCCCGACGACGCCCGCTCGTCTGACGCCACAGACCACGACGACTACTGAAAGAGCTCGCTATGGCGGGGCGGAGGAGGCAGGGGGGGGGGGGAAGGGATAGTGGTTAGTGGATGGCTGTCTCCGTGAGTGGGTCAGTGTCTCATTGTTATCGTCCGCTCCCGTCGCGACTGGATATGCTCAACCAAACGATACCTTCGGCCGTAATCTCCAACGGTCCTGCACGCTCCGTGTGGTGCTGCGCCAAAGTGTGCCGACGAGCGAAGCCTCGTACACGCGGCCTCGGCCACCACTGTCTGCGCGGACTTGTGGACGGCGACGATGCCCACAGCGGCTGTCGGTGGCGTACGCGTCACGTACAAGAGGCAGGCGGCGAGAGCACCAAGGGACAGCGGACAGACGTTGATGGGGGCTACTCGAACCTGCGGTACGCCACTCTGAGGCGTTGTTGCTTCTTGCCGCCTCGTGAACCGTGCAAGGAAGACCGGCTGGATGTCCCACGCGCCGCGGCGCCGTCGCTTCATGGTGTGCAACATGCTGCGGCCCTTCTCTCCACGCTTTCCTCTCATGACTTCTTTGTCTGTCCACACGGCAACAGGTCCGACAACCTCAGTCCCCACACACCGCGACAGCTGCACAGGTACCGTGCACACCAGCTCACTCAACGTGTGTGTGTGTGTGTGTGTGTGTCAGTGTGCCCACGTGCACAGTCGCTGCATTCGGTGCAACCGCGCCTTTAACTGCCCGACGTTGGGGACGCGCGGCGTTCGCCTCGCACAAGGGGTACGCAGGACTACGTGCGTGCATGCGAGGTCCGCTTCCCCATCCCCCCCTCCTCACACTCACAGACTCACTCCAGTACGCTCACGCAGTCGCTTTCTTCGCCACTCTTCATGCTGCGACTGGGCCGCTTCTGCGACGGCGCGAGGCCGACGATGACGTCATGGTCGGCGCAAGTGGCGCGGCGTCTCGTGTCGACGCGGCAGGCGGAGCGGCTGCGCCGTTCAACGTCCGGCCCCACCATGCCTGGGGCCACACCGGCCATGCGCACCGGGCCGCGACCCGCGCCTGCGTCGGGACTGAGCAGCCGGCGCGCCTCCGCCAAGCGCGGCCCGAGCGCATCGGTCAAGCCGCCGCCCTCGTCGACGGCAGTGCCGCCGCGGTCCTCCAGCGCCGCGTCGTCCACCGCCCGTGGGAAAGCGCTCCCGGGCCGCTTCAACCGGCTGGTGGTGTCGCACGGCTTCAGCGTGACGGTGTACCACTACGTCGTGGGCGAGTCCATCAACCTCTCCCTCACGTACTTGCTGTATACCCACCGCCTCGGCATCGGCGACATCGGCAGCTGGATCGCCGCACTCGGCGTGCCAGCCGAGCGTGTCCTCGACGTCGGGCCGAGAGTGTACGGCGTGCGCCTGTCGCCGCGGCTACTGCTCGACTACCTCTTGGTAAATGCGTGCACGTACCCGACGGTGCCGCTGCAGCTGCGCATGTGCGTGGCGACCGCGCCATTCCTCTTTGCCCCGTTCCGGCTGCTCCTGCGCCCCGCAGGCGGCGGGAAGAAGGCCTCCGTCCCCAAGGCACCCGCGGCCGCACCATGAGCGCACATCAAGATGTGTGTGTGTAGGGGGGGGGGGCTGTGGAGAAGCAAAGGAGCGCCACCTCTCGCTTGTGCCGCTGTCGGATGTGGTTGACTTGATTGAACGGACACACACACACGCAGTCACACACACGCAGTCACACACGGCTTGTGGAGCAGCAGAAAGACGGACAGCCCGATGCACTATCGCTCCGGTCTCCACTGTCGTCCGAGCCGTGCCGCGTCGCCGGTACGCCGTTTCCATTCCTCGCCCATCCCTTTTCTCTCTACCCCGCCCCCCACCACTTGTGCTGAAAAATGCGTTCGCGTGGGTGGTTGTGTGAATCGAAGATGCAGGTACAGCGTGGTCGATGGGTGGAGCCTCCGTGCGACAGGATGCTGATCCATGCTGTGGGTTATCTTGATGTGGCTTACAATAGCGTTGACTGTGCGTACCCTAACAAGCATGAACACGTCCCGTTCCTCTGTACTCCTGGACTGATCATCTGCCTTTGCGTGATCTTGCACCCCACTTTCTCGTCACGCTACGCCTGCGTGACCCATGTGCATGCTTTTATCACCCTCCATCTTCACACACCGTCCCTTCCCGTCGCTCTCTCCGCGACCAAATGCTGCCGCACTTACACACGCACACACGCTGCAGAAACACCGTGCTGTGCTCCACTCAGCCCGTCCACCCCGTCTCCCCTCTGCACACACAAACCCCCACACGTCTCTCGCTTGCCCCCCCCCCCTCCTCGAGCGTCACTGCACCGCTTCACTAATCCCCTTCGTGTCGCCCGTCCTATCTCTCACTCTCACTCTCCCCTTTTCTCATCCTCTTGCGCCAACATCGCTACCGCGACACGTCGGCGCTGTAGACAGTGTATCCTGGTCGCCGGCCCAGCACCCCGCTAGCTCACCGTGACCGTCCCCCCCTCCCCCAAAGCATTGCAGCTACCGGGTGACAAGGCGCCACCTTCCCACCCGCCCTCCCTCCACCTCGCACGGCGTATCCCCTTGACAGCACCACACAAGCCTTCCCCGCCTTCACTTGCAAAACTCGCAGCCGGTGTCTGTCTCGTGTGCTTGGTGTTGTCGGCCTCGGCCGAGGTGCCCCTCCACATAATCGCACTCCCGCTTACCCCCATCCGTGCCTCCTCCCTCCGCGCAGGCGTTGTCGTGCGGCGATCGCGGCCTCACCACCGTCGGGGCGATCTCCGCGTGCGTGTCCAGAGGTGCGTTGCCGTGTGGGTTCTATCCCATTGAGTGTTCACTTGTGTTTCACACTCGCCACTGCCGGTACTCTCTTCCTCTTCGTTTTGCCTTGTAATCACGCCGCCGTCGGCCCCGTCCTGCTCCGCTCCGCTCTCTCTGTGTGCCTCTCGCATCGCCGTCGTCCCGTCCCCTTCCCCTCCCCCCTTTTACACTCTTCATCCCCCCCTCTGCGCTGCCGCGCGCCGAGGCTGTCGCCTGCGTGTATCATCGTCCCTCCCTACCTCCCCCTTTTTTTTACGCCTGACTTTTTCTTTTTCTCGCTGGTCGAGAACCCCCCCACCCCCCGCAAAAAGGCGTACAGTCGAGTTGCGCTGACGTGCTGCCCGCTTCTCTCACGGAGTTCGCGAGTGCGTCTGTGCTGGTGTGCTGTGTACGTCCGCCCAGCGCTTTCATCCTCCCCCGCTCCCTTCGTGCTTATCTTCCCCTTTATCTTGGACGGGCCGTCGTGCACCTGTAGTAGCGTAGTCCCCGCTTGGGTCTGTGTTTCCTCTCGTGTATTTTTCTTCTCTCTGTCAGCCGCGCCACCCCACCGTCCTCCTTCGCCGTGCGCCGCCCTCCCCCTCTCCGCTTCCTTCCTTTCTTCCTTCCTTCCTCTCTCCGTGTCTCTCTACTGTTTACGCTTCCTTCTCGGCTTGATCAGAACATTTGTGTTTGCTCTTTTTTGTTTCTCTCTCTTTGTGTCTCCGCGTCATCTCCCTCGTCTTGCCTACCAAAGCGGAGTACGGGCGGCCTCGTCGCACCTTTTCTCCTCCCCTTCTCCATCTCGAAGGGATTCCGTTGACGTTGTCTCTTCTCGCGAGCCTGTGCCGCGGCTTCTCTGTCTTTCTCCTTCTTTCTCTCTCTCTGTGCCGATCTGTGTGCGAGCCCTTCACCCCCCTCCCCTTCACCCTCCTCCCCTTCCTTCCTCTTTGTCTGTTCCTTCTCCCCTCTCTTTTTCTCTTCGCTCTTTTGTTCGCTGCTTTCGTCTAGGTGCGGGCCTCACTTCATTACGTTCACCCTTCGCTGCTCCGCTCCTGGTGTGTGTTGCGTGTCGACGACTGTAGGAGCCTAGTGGTTTTGTCTTGACCTCGTTTCTCGTGTTCTGAGAAACGCTTTACTTCCCACCTCCACTCTGTTCGTGTCTTCACGTCTGTCTTTCGCTTCCTCCGTCGTTTCCTTTTTCCCCTTTTTCTCTCCCCTCCCCCGTCTTCTTCGCCTCCGCGCCCGCTTCCTTGGTGCATGCTCAGTGAGCATGCTGGCGTAGTTGACCTCCTCCCGTTCCTTCCCTAACTGTCTCTTCTGTATTTCGACATACACAGCATCCCAACTCTTCACGCCCCCTCTCCTCCCCCCCCCCCCACCCTCACCTCCACCACCACCTGCACCCCCTTCTGCCCCATCAACGGTTGCCACGACCGCTCGCGAGCGTTCCGGCCTTGGACTCCCGCATCCCTTTCTCCACCCCATCGCTGTCCGTGGTCCTCGGAACCCCTGTCGCCACCCGTCTCACAATTCAAGTAGGAACGCACGTGGACACAGACAGACACACGTGCATCGTCGTGCCCAATTGTGATAGCCACGCTGACACCGCCAGCGCACCGCTGAGGTTCACTTCACGCGTACCCCTGCTGAGAGCACGGCGTTCAGGGGCGGTAGCGTCTTCACCGCGCGCCAGGGAAAAACAAAAACGAAAAAACCCAAGTTGAACTCTGCAGAACCGTCAGCACGCGACGGGCCATCTCACTCTTCTTTTTCCCCCTTTTTTCTGTGCAGTACGCACCTTGACTCGGGTCTGACTGATACGCACAGAGCGGCCGACGAGGTGCCCCAGCGAGAACCACGGCAAGGGTGCAGCAGTTCACGACCACCGCTCTTCCCGTCAGGGCTCCAGCCTCTCGCCTTCTTCCCCCCCCCCTCTTCTGTAAGAGGCACCCGGATTGGTATTTGTGTGTCTTGGCTTTTCTTTTCTGTTCCTTCCCTCTGTGAGCGAAACTTGCGACCCTCTTCGCCCCCACCCCCAACTCCCTCCCAGGTCTGTCTCTCTCCCTTGTCTACGCCACCGTCATCACGCCGTCGCTCGAGTGAACACGGCAAACAAAGCAAACGGCAGGCAACAGGCGAGAATCGAGATAAAACGCCGTTGGTATATCAAATAAGGAGTTGAGCAAATCTGCCTGTCTGTGTGTCTGTTTTCCCTCTCCTCCTTCCTCACCACGCGTCGTCTGTCCTTTGCGAGTCTTCTGCGTCACCCACCTCCTTCCTTTTTGCCTCTGCTACGTCCGGGACCGCTGAACGGGGCGAATCTCACCCTGCACCCACCTACTGTCAGCGACATCGTTTCTTCTGCCTCTCCCCTGCCCTCCTTCCTGCATCGCCAGACCGCATCGTCCTCGCTGCTGCTTTGATCCCGTCCCCCGTCCCTCCGTCCCTCTCCTCGAAATCCCTCGTCATTTTATCCGTCTGTGTGCCTACTCTTCGTCCTGCCCCTTCCGTCAACTGCCCCAGTACCGTACGAGCCCTGTGCAGGATCACGGTGTCCAGCTGCTGCGTTCTTTGTTCATACACAGCCTGGCTCCTGCATCTCTTTGGCCCCTCCCCTCCCTCCCCTCCCACCCATCTGCACTTTTCTCGAACCAGACGAGTGCAGTTCTGCTTGATAACGCGCCTCGAGGAGGAGACACGTCGGCAAGACCAGTCAAACAAAAGGGGAGATACACCCACACGCACCACTCCAGCGCCGAGAGAAAGCCACACGAACGTGCATTATTCGCATTGCCACGAGACGTTGCCTCTCTCCAAGCCTCCCTTGTTTGTTCTCGCTGTTCTTGGCTCGCGGCAGAGGGAGCCGGAGACGTCACGCGTTGTCACGTCACTTTTTTCACCGTGTAACCTCAAGGCATTCGATTCGCATCTCCCCCTTCAAGACACTCGCCGTAGGCGGCACATCCTTTCCCAAGACTTCGCCTGATTCGTCGCTTGCTGTCCACAGCGTTTTTCTTCTTCCCTTTTTCTCTCTCTCTCTCTCACACACACTTTGTGCGTGGGACTCGTTGTCGGTGCTCACGATACACGCGTGCCGCTGCTTTTGCCATCCCTCTCCATCCGTCTCTGCCCCTCCTCCCCCCCTCCCCCCTACCTCGCTTGTTTTTTTTTTTTGCTCCCTGTGCTGTTTGATTTCCCCACCGTGCAAGTGTGCCCCACCAGCCTCGAAGCTCCGTGCCAACCCCTCCCTCTCTCCCCCCTTTCTCCTGCCACGATTTACGGTTGTACGCCGTAACATCGGACGGCTGCGTAATACGCCGCTGCCCAATACCAATCCGCTTCTCGTGTCTTGCCGAAGTCCACAGCGCTGTTGTCTTTCCCTCAGCGGGAGGCTGTAACAGCTCGTTTCCAACGGTGCCTCTGGCGAGGCGTCAGAGCTGCAGAGGCCCTCGTCTACGCTGTTCCTCACCTTTTTGTTTTCTTGTTTCTGTTTTTGTTTCCGATATTTTGCTTTCAAGCCGCCGCAGCCCCCCCTTTCCTCCACCCTTTCCCTCTTTGCCTCTCGTCTTGTCTCGCCGTCCGATATCTTCTCGCAGTTGACGTCGCCACCCCCCAGGCACTCCCCCTCCATCCCCCGCCTCCCCACGCAGCGCCGCACGCGGTGTTGCCTACGGTGTCGACCACATTAACCCTTTTCTTTCCCCTTTCTTGACCTCATTGACTTTTACGCGTGTTTGTGTCGCCCTGCTGCTGTCTTGTCGTCTGTGCGCCCCGTCCCTCTCTCTCTCTCTGTGTCTCTCTCTGTGTCTACCTTTGTGCACTGCCGTGTTCTCTATCTGCTTCACACGCAAACCCTTCTTTCCTTCCGTTTTCCTTTAGCTTCCCCTCTCCTCCCCGCGTTGTCCGTGGCTGCACGAGGCTCATCTCTTACCCCCCCCCTTCCCCCACCTCCCCCCTTCTCCTCCACGCGTCTCCGCGTCTCTGCAACTCTCTTTCGTTTTTCCTTTGCGTGCGTGGCTGTGCGACTGCCCCCCCCCCTTTACCTCCCCCGCCCCGACGTTCTCCTCCTTCGCGTGTGCCTGCGCTGTCTTTCTTCGCTTTCCACTTTAGCTTTCATCTGCTTGCCGTGATTCGCTTCCTCATCTTTCACTACCTTCCTTCCTTGCTGCTGCTGCTGCTGCCGCTGCCGTGGAGGGCTCTCGGCCACCTCATTGAGTCCGTCGTCTTCACGGTCCCACCTCTCTTTGCTGCTCGTAGCCTGTCTCCCTCCTTCCTCCTTTCCCGCACAAAACCCGTCGCCGACTGACTGGCGTGGAGCTGCCCCCCTGCACCCCCCTCAAGAACACGCACGTCCCGTCAGTCTGTCTTTCTTTTCTCGACTCAGTGCCGCTCGTGGTGGCGTCCGTGTCTGTGCCCCCCCCCCTCTAAGCCTCTCGTGACGTGTGTTCACACGTGTCGTTTCCATCTTCTGCGCTCCGACGTGCCATCCTACGACTGCCCCTTCTCACTTCACCTCGTCGTTTTTCTCTCGTGCGTCGCTGCCGTTTGGCCTGCGTCGAAGCTCCACCCTCCCCCCTGTTGTACTTCCCTCAAATCCCGCTTCGCGTTGCCGTCTTCATTTTCTTTCTCTGTGTGTGTGTGTGTGCGTGTTCTTCTCCCCTCCCCTCCCCTCCCCTCCTCTCTCCTCCTCTCTCCTCCTCCGAGCTTTCCCGCTCCGTCTGTCCTGCTCGGCGTGTCGGCAGCTTCTCGTCGCGCCACCGAGCTCATAGCGGTGCTGCGTGCAGACCTGGCCCACCTTTGCGGAGTGCCTCCTCGTGCAGCCCGGATCGCCGTCCGTCCCCGCCTCGCCGCTCTCGCCTCGATCCGCGCCGTCTCGCTGGGTAGGACCGTAGTCGTGCGGCACGTCGTCGTTTATTCACCCTTTGCGCCTGCGTATTCTGCCCAGTAGGTAGCTGGCTGCATCACACGGGTCACTCGAGGTGCGCGTCGTCACTGCAGTGCAGCCAGCCCTTGTCAGCGCCGTTGTTGCGTTGGCTGGAAGCCCTCCTTACCCCCCTCCTCCCCCCCGACCGTCACCCGTCACCCGTCACCCGTCACCCTTCTTCTTGCCTGTACCCCAACCTTGTGCAGGAACCGTTGTATTACTGCCTCCTTTCAACTCCGCTATCCGCTTCCTCCGTCCGCTATTCCCCGCCTGCGCCAAGGCCGCCCTCCGTGTCCACCTCGAACTCCGTGACGGCGCATAAGAGAGGAGATCACACGCGAGCTGCTCCTCCTGTCGCTCACCTTCTTTTCTTTCGAGGACGCCGTCCTCCTCCTTCATCCTCCGCCACGCGCTTTGTGTGCTGCTTTGTTGTTTTCTCGTCGTCTTCCTCCTCTGTGTGTGTGTGTGTGCCGTTGTGTGAACGGTGGTCTGTGCATACAGCGACTCTTTTTGTTGACCTCTCTCTCTCTTCTCTTTTGTTTTCGTGTTCTTCCCTTCTCAACTCAGCTGTGTTTCATCTTCCCCAGGCGCCTTGAGCTCCACCCCACCCCCTCCTCTCCTGTCGCATACCCACGCGATTCTCTCTCCACGTCAAAACGCATTTCTTCTCCTCTCGCGGTTGCCTCGAGTGCACATCGGCGACCCCCCCTCCCCCGACCCCCTCCCTCCCCCCTCTCACAGCTAACGTATCTTCCGTGTCATTTGCCAACCACTGCTGTTCCGTCTTTCGCAACCCGAATCACCTCCTCACCTTCTCATCTTTCCCCCGTAGTTTTGCCTTTTGGCTTCTCGTACCCTGTGTACGGCCGTGGGTGCTCCCCGACCCTCACCCCAACCACCGTTGTTTCCCGTCTTCCCCCGTAACCCCGCACTTGCTGTCGTCTCGCTGCCACCGCAGACTCTCTCTGCCCTGCCCTCGTGCCCCTCACGCCTCCTCGCGGTGTGCCGTGCGTACCTTCTTTCTTCTCTCCCCCCCTCCCCCGCCCGAGGCTCTTCTTCGCCTCTCTCGGTGAGATCGCCTGCCTGTCGCCGCGTCTCCATCCAGCGTGCCCCCCCTCCCCCCTCCCCCCTAACCCCACCGCCACAGCGTCCCTGCTCTGTCTGTTGACTGCGCTCTCTCTCTCTTGCCACTCGTGCAACGTGAGGCCCAATACAAAAGAGAGAGAAAGAAACAGTGGGGGCAAAGAGGTTATCACCACGGCGCCCACCTCACTTCCCCCTCCCCTCCTTATCCCTCCTTTCTCCCCTCTCTTTGTGTGCTTACTTCGTCCATATCATAGCTTCTGAGCCTCTGTCGCTGTCTTCGCTTTTCCATTTACGTTGTGTTCCCCCTCCTCCCCCTCCCTCCTCCCCTCCTCCTTCCTTCCTTTGTGTGCTTGCTTCCAGTGTGCCTCTTGCTGCTGCGCTTTCCCGTCTTTCTTCCTCTCCTCGCTGTTGCCCTCCCCTCTCTCTCTCTCTGGGCTTCTCGTGGCCTGCTGCGATCTCCGCCTGGCGTTGTCTCCGCACTCGACGCATCCTTCTCATCCTATTCAAAGTGTCTGCCGCCTGCCGCGGCATCAGCTGTTTCCTTTGTCCGCGTGTGTGCCTTCTAACCTGTAGCGGCTCCCTTACCGCTGTTTTCTTTTCTTTTACTTTGGGAGTGCCGCACGCACCTCCTCCCCTCCCCCTCCTCCCCTCCCCTTCTCTCCTCACCCCCCTCCTTTCTCTCCGTAAAAAAGACGGAGTCGCCTGCTCAGCGCGCATTTCGTGCTCCGCTCTCTCTCTCTCTCCCCTGCCTCCTCCGTGTCTCGCAAAGCCCTGCACGTGTAGTGACGCACCAGCTCGACGTCCCCCGTCTCTTCACGATCTCGTTGCAGCTCGTGGGCGTGTGCTCGCCTGTTCTCTTTTCTTTCGACCGTTTTCGCATTCCGCTGGTGCTTCTCACGGATTCGTGTCGCATCTTTGGTCGTTGTGTTGAGTGTCCCCTCCTCTTTCTCTCTGTGTGCGTCGGTGCGCGAAACAGCTGAGCTCTCTGCTGACCCGCCAAGCGTCGTTGTCATCTTGCGGCCCCCCCCCCTCCCCCCGGCCCCGCCTCTCCCCCCTGGGTGTCGCAGTCTCTCCTCCCCTTTTGGTCCCTCTCTCGTCGTTTCCCCCCTTCTGCGTGCCGACCGAGCAGCTCGAAGGTCTCGCCGTCTCCTGCACACGTGAGCGACCAATGCTCTCGCGCCGGATGTTGGACGCGGTGCTCGACTTCATTGCCGTGCCGCCACGCACGATTAGCGCCGTCACGGCTTATGCCCGCACCGCGGCGGAGCGGCGTGCGTGCCCGGGGAACAGCGGCCCCGTGGGCATAGACCTGCAGCGGATGCCGTGCCGTGCGGCGCTTGAGTGCGGCGTGCTGCTGTACGTGCCCGCGCAGGCGCAGGAGGTGCTCCTCGTGACGGTGCGGCCAGCCGCCCAGCGGACAGTAACCAAGTGGCGCTGGAGCTGAGCATGTGGTGGGTCGAACGCTCGCTGCAGACGGCCACGCCGGCGGCGGGGCTGCAGTTATGCATTCGCGTGACGGACATCGGCGTGGAGCGGCTGAGCCTCTTCGCCAGCGAGGACACGCCGCCGTCGATGCCGAACGGCAGCACCACGGAGAGGCGGCTGCGCATGCCGCGCTTCCCTTTCGCCCTTCAATTATTCCGCCTGGCTAAGTTGCGGCACGTGCAGCTGTCCCACACGGTGCGCCGCCGCGTGATCGAGGTGGACGTGCGCTCGTGCATGCACTGGAATGCGAAGGAGGTGAACAACATGCTGGACTCGCTGCGGTCCCCGCTGCGTGGGGTGCGCGTGGCGACGTGCTGCGTGTCGCCGCGTGTGCTGTTGAACCGCTTCTTCGCGTCGCTGCGGGTGCTCCACCTGATCCGCCGCCCCGGGGGGTTCCCGTGATCCGAACCGCCCGAGCGTTTCGCCGTACTACGAGGACGAGGAGTACGAGGAGGAGGAGAGCGACCCGACGCCGTCGTCGCCGCCCATCACCAACTCCACAGCCACCTCCGCATCACACGGCAACAGCCCGCCCCCCACGAGCGCCCCGAGCATGGCGCTGCTGCCGCCGTCCACCACCGGAGCCGCCACACCAACCCTGGCGCCTGCCCCCGTCCCGGTCACAACCGTACCGGGGCTGCGCCCCACGCTCCCGCGCCGCCAGCGCCTTTCCCCCGCCGTCGCTGCGGGGGCGGTCCTGGAGGAGCTGTACATCGTGAACTCGGTGCGCCGCGCGCTGCCGCGGTGGCTGCAGTCGTGTGGGCAGCTGCGATACCTCTCGCTGCGCAAATGCGCGTACGATAACCTCGACGTGCTGCGCAATGCCCGCAGTCTCACAACGGTGATCCTGGTGGAGTGCAACCACTTTTCCCGCTTCGAGCTCTTCTCCTCCGTCGACAACCTCTCCACCATGACAATAGAGAACTGCGCGCAGCTGCACGACATCTCGTGGCTGCCTCGTCTCAGCGGCGCCCTGCGCACGCTCTCTATCCAGAAGGGCATTCAAGGCCCCTTGACGACATTCGCGTCGGCGGTGGCGCTCGGCGTGGGGCTGAGCGGCCTGCACGAGCTGAGCCTGAGCCTGCCGACCTTGCGATTGCTGCGGCCCCTCGTCTCCCACGCGGCCGGCATGCTGCGGGAGCTGACCCTGTTCGGGTGCGTGGAGCTGAACAGCTTCAACGAGCTGCCCGAGCTGCCGGCGCTCGAGAGGGTCACGATCACAGGCAACTACCACATGCGCAACTTTTTCTGGCTCGCCAAGTCGCCGCTCGTGGAGGAGCTCCGGGCGACGCAGTGCACCCAACTGTCGTCCCTCACGGGCCTCGACGCGCTGTCACGACTGCGCGTGCTGGACCTGACGGGGGCCGCACAGCTCCGCACGCTTGCCCCTCTCGCCGAGTGCACCGCGCTCACGTACATCGACATCTCACGGTGCGGGCTTCTGACGCGGGTCTCGGTGCTGGAGAAGCTACCGCTGCTGAGCACGGTGCTGATGCTCAACTGCACCTCACTCGCGCGCGACTTCCGGTGGATGGATGCGTGCCCGCTGCTGGAGGAGGTGATGGTGCCGGGCCACTTGTGGGTGGAGCCCGCGGCGCGGGTGCTGCGTCGTCTGCAGCGCACGAAGGTGCTGCTGCACTAACGCCGTGCACGAGAGGCGGAGTGCATCTGCGCTCCTCCGTCGGACGCAAAAAAGAAAAAAAAGGGGGGTGGGGAAGAGGGCTGTGGCCGCGGCTGCCTGCACCATGACTCCTCCTGCAACTATCTGTATGTGTGTGTTTGCAGCACACGCACGCCCCCATCAACATGGCACGTCTCACCTAACACACCTCCTTTCTCTGCAATCTCACGTGACGGGGTTGGGGGGCGGGGGGCGGGGCGGGGACGTAGAGACGTAAGCGCTTGAAGGGCGGCGATGGGATGGAGGCGTGGCTGTCGCCCGTCTTGCGCTGCCGTCGTTTGCGTTTGGTGCCGTCTTGTCAAGGCCACGGCACACCTTTCTTATCATTCTCATTGTATAGTATACTGCGCTTTCGCAGCGGTGTCCTTCGTGAGGGGGTGGAGGGGGGCGGGGGAAGGACCATCGGATGGCCACTGTCCGCTCTCTGTAGCAGCCATGCGACGGTACGCGGCTCACAAGCGCCACCACCTACCCACCAACCCATCTGCCCCTTCCCCAAGGCACCCCCTATCGCATCTTCCCTCATCCCCCTTTTGTACACCCCCACCCCTGCCAGCTTGCTCCCAATTCTCACTGTGCATCGGTGGCACTGTCGCAGGCTTGTACGCCCCTGATCTCCCCCCTCCCCCTCCCTCCTTTCTTCTCCCCTTTGCTGTACCGCCGCTGTTCACGTTCGTTCTTCTTTTGTTTTTCGCTTTTGCTCGTCCCCGCCCACCTTATCCGGCCTCTGGGACGTCCCCCCCCCTTTGTATACCCACATCCTTTCTCCTCCCCCCACTGCACGGGGACTTCCACGCCTATACACGTCACCTTGTGGGGGATGGGCGCCTGTGCCGATCCTCCTCCTTCCGTTTGTTTACTCTCTCCTCTCTCTCTCTGTGTTTTGCGTGTCGTCAGCGTAAATTTGTCCGTCGTTCGCGGGTGCCTCTCTGTGTGCAGCCTTCACCCCCAGCCCCACCTCCTCCTCTCGTAACGTTAGGCACCTCATCGCCCCCCCCCCCTCCTTCTGCCAGCATGTAGCGGCTCCTACAGAACAAGACTGCCGCAGCAGAGGCAGCTGCAAGAGCACAGTAGCACCGTCCACGCGAGCGGAGGGGAGGCGCGGGGAGGGGCGGGACCTGTGTGTCGGCCGCGCGCCTGCTCGGACAGGGTCGCGTCATACGATGTGGATCACCGTGCCTTCACGTGTGATTGCGCGTCGTGCTTGCTTCGTGTCTCCTCCATTTCGTCTTCGCCTCCGTCCTTTCCCCCTCGCTCTCCCTCCCCGTCGCCGTTGCATGGCTTCTCGTGCGCCGTGCCTTGTACTGTGGCGCATGCGGTGCGTGTGTCGGCGTGCGGTGCACGTCTGTCGCCGCCGTGCAGCAGGACCGGGCCAAGGGAGAGGGTGTGTGGCGCTGTGATGCTGATGGGCGTCGTGCTTCTTCATCAGCGTGGCAGGGGAGGGCGGAGAGAGATCGATTGGCGAGACGCTGCACGGCGCAATCACCGCCACCCCCCCCCCCCCCCCCACCGCCTGACGCACAACTCATCGCTTGCGTCTGACACGTTCCGCACATCTACGGCATCGCTTTGTGTTGAGTCCGTCTGCGCAGCGTTGTGCCTGTCCCCCCTCCTCCTCCTCCTCGCTTCTCTCCTCTCCCCCTCTGATTTCGCCTCTTTCTTCTTCCGTCTTTCTGCGCACGATGCTGATGGATGTAAATGTGTGCATGTGTGTATGTGTCTGCGTGCCTGTGTGTGTGCGTGCCTGTGTGTTGTGTGCCTGTGTGTCTGTGTGTCTTCCATAGATACTCCGTGTGACTTGTGCTTTGTTACCCTTCCATCCAGCAGCTAACGCGTGTCTTTCGTACTCACATCACTCCCTCCCTCTCCCCTCTCCACCTCCTCATTTTCCCTCTCTCTCTCCTCCCCCGCCTGTAACGTGTGCGCGTAACTCCGTCTTTACTTTTTTTACCGTCTTGCCGTCGACTGCCGAATCTCCGTGAAGGTTGTGCGCTTGGTTTCATCTTGTGTACGTGTGCCTCTCTCTCTGTCTGTGTGTCTGTGTGTCTGTCTGTGTGTACCTGCCGAACTCCGAGTCGCCGCCCATAATTGGCGCGTCCAGTTGCCGTTGTACGTTGGCGCTGTATCCATCAGCGCGTGTTTGTCTTCCCCTCTTCTTTACTTCCTTTCGCTCAGCATCAGTCTCTCGCTTATGTTTGTGTTGTCGTGCCTGTAGGTAGGTGCCCGTCATGGATGTGTGTGTGTGTGTGTGTGTGCGCTGGCGACCCACGGCGGTGACGTGAGAGGCTGCGGCGGTCGCTGTCTTCACAATGACATCCACGCGTCCTGCACGATCGCGTATGTGCGCCGGTTGCTGCGCACTCCTCTCACCCCCGCTCGCACGGTGACGGCGCTGAAACTCCATGACACAGTGCTGAGCGTCCTCCCTCCCTCTCTCTCTCATTGGTCGCCGATCCTGGCGATCGGTGCATGCGTGTGTGTGTGCACGGTGTCTGCTGACGGAGAGAAGCAAACGGCAACACGTCGTGGATACCCCACCCCCTCTACGTTGGTGTCCTGGCTGCGTGGGTGCAGCCGGCTCGAAGGTGTTTCAGCGATGCAGGGAGATGAGAAGAGCACGTACGGGGGACAAGTGGTGGTGAAGGGTGGACGGGGAGTCTGGCGCTTCTGCCACTCTCCGTCAACCTGCCTTGCTACGCGTTCTCCTCTCCCTCAACGTCGCCCCCCCCCTCGCTTCCCCACCGTGCGCGAGTGCACTGACAACTTCTTTTTCTTTTTGAGGTTTGTTCTTGTCTCGCTCGCCCCCTCCCCCCCTCCCCCACTCTCCTGATGTGGACCAAGCACACGCACGTGCACGCAGATACACGAATCTACGACCTGAGGACGGCTGACTCGTGTCGCAGCGTCTCTCAGCGAGGGAGTGCATGCACGCACGTTTTTTTTTTCTCTGAGCCTTGTGGGCTGCATTGCGCGTGCGTGTGTCTCTGCATTTCATTGCCTGGCCTCTCATCTCGCTTTTCCTTCTCCGAGCGGTGACCGCGTAGAGAGGTCTGTTGTCTTGTCTCATCAGCACACCGCCGTCTGACACAACCCCACCCCGCTTAGCATCCTTTTAAACTCTTTTTTTTTCCCTTTTGTGGTACCCGATCAGGTATCGGCGAAAAGCACGGATGGAGGCGCAAGACGAACGTGCAGCGGGGGCGTTTGCAACGAGTTCAGGTGCGTGCGGCTGCGATGAGGTGACGTCGGCTTCAGCAGTCCCTTCCGTCGTTTCTGGCCGCCGCGCTGGTCACGTCCTCGCCCCCACCGTTTTCTTTTTATTGTTGGTGCCCCGTCCTCGCCGTGCCATGCGGCTCTGCTGCATGGCCACGTCGCATGCGGTGGTGAGCTGTGAGAAGGCATCTCCTTTCCACCGTAGCCTTCCCTTCCCTCCCCTTTCGCACTGTATGGGTGTCTACCGCTGCCCTCCCCTCGCATGCTTGGCTGCCGTGTCGAACATCCCAATCGCTCACAACGCAGGTCCTTGCCAGTGTTGAGCTGCGAAAGGTCGAGTACGCACGGGGCCAGCGTCAACGCCTCACCTATTCTCGCTGTGTGTCTGTGTGTCTGTGTGTCTGTGTGTGCCAACGTTCACGCCATTCTTTCCGGATGTCTCGCACGCACACGGTGGGGATGCCGAGGAGGCGGGGGGGGGGACACGTGTAGAGGCGCGCTGGTTGAGGAGCTTCGGAGGTCTGCACTACACGGCCACGAAATCGTAAAGACAAGCAAGAGTAACCAGAGCGGCGTGTTCGGCGCCGCGCACCCGTTCCGTGGCGCCGTACGAGGCGTTGCGGAATGGGGATGCGGCAACGCCTCCCCTCCCGCCCCCTCACGGCTCCGATCACAAAGAAGGAAATGACCCACCGCTGTACGAGCCGCACACCACTCAGCGAATTGCCTGCGTGGTCGCCTTGGACAGCGGTGCGCGGCTGCCTCGGACGTCGTACCTCCTGTCACCCCCCAGCAGCGGCCCGACTCTGCAGTGACGGCTGCGGTAAGCTGCAGAGCGGCAGACCGACATGTGGCGGTGCCGTCGTCGGCTTCTCAATGCTTCACTTGTCCTGCCTTCGCATTCTTTTCTCGCTCTCTCCTCCCCCCCCTTGCTCCTCGTTGCGGATGGACTCACGCACGACTCGAGCCTGTAGCAGTGCACCACGACGACTGCTCGGAGGTGCCCTCCTCACTCTCTTGCGCTTCTACTATCACTTGCCAGCTATTAAAGCGCTTCCCGCGCAGCTCCACACACACACACCAAAGACAGCATAGCCTCACGTACTGTGCAGGCTGCGCGCATTCTCCTTTTCTGCTTGTGCTGCCTTTATTCAGACACACCAGCGCCGGTCTCAACCCCCCCTCCCCCCTCTGCTTCCCCCCCACCCCCTACCTCGTAGCCCCACCTCGTAGCCCCCCCCCCCCCCCCCCACCTCCCCCTAGATAGGATCACCTAGTACTAGCTATCGTAGCCGGCCCTTTGTGCCCTGCGTCTGTGTAGACACAGCGAGCCAAGACACACACACACACAAAAAAAAAAAGCAAGCGAGTGTGCGAGAGTGCCGCCGGAACTTTTCTTCTCTGCAAGTTGACCTCGAGAATTACTTCCACCCCCTACTTGCTTACCCCAGTAGCCACCCACGGCACACGAGTAGACGCTGCAGCCCCACTGCGTCAACTCCACGGCCTTCCCCCTCCTTCTCCTCTTCCCCGTAGCATTTCCGTTTCTCGTGCAACCACCCCGCCTGCAGCAACGATGCCGAACAACGCGACCACCGTGCCGGGGTTCTTCCCGTACTTTGCGTTCATGATCAAGGACCTCGGCTCCCGACTCTCCATCATCTCGCACTACATGAAGACAAAGCGCCACCCTTGCCCCGTGATGCGCCACCAGAACGTCCGCGCCTACCGCGGCATGCTGCCGTGGACACAAGACGCAGGCTTCATCGCGCCAAGCGCCTTCCTCGTCGGAAACGTCGTGCTCGGCCACGACACCACCGTCTTCTACCATACAGTGCTGCGCAACTATCACACGAAGGACGCCACGGTGGTGGGCGACCACACCGTCATCCTGGACCGCGTCACGCTCATGGGACAGGTCCGTGTGGGGCACAGCACGTACATCGGGACTGGCGCCTCGCTGGACTGCTGCGAGGTGCACGACAACGTGTACATCGGGCCCGGCGCCTCCATCGCCCTGGGGGCCGTCGTTGAGAACAACGCGATCGTTGCGGCGGGGTCGGCCGTACCGAAGGACGCGCGTGTCTACGCCGGTGAGTTGTGGGCCGGCAACCCCGCGCAGAAGGTAGGGGAGGTGTCTGCTGCGCAGACAAGCGAGGTGCAGCACATGGTGCACGACCAGGTGAAGGTCGGCAAGGCGCACTACAAGGCCATCCACGACCACCTCCATCACACGCAGGAGCTCGACGTCAACTGGCTCAACGAGGCCGTCGCGATGATGGAGGCACAGCAGAAGCAGGTGTCGATCAAGCTGCCGATGGAGATCCCGCTCGAGGTGCGGCGCTTCGTGCAGCCGCGTGTGCACATGCGCCGGCCCGAGATGCACATGCGCATGTCCTACCCCGTCAACCGCACGGCCCCGTGGATGCCCAAGAGCGGCGATCAGACCGCCAACGTGTAGCGACCCGGCTCGATGGTGGCGCGCGGCGCGCACCTGGGGCCTACCCTGTGCGCTGCCGTGTTGTGCGCCGTCTTCTACGCCTCCGCGTCTCTGTTGCTTGTCCTTCCTTCGCTCTCTCACGCTCTCTCCGTGTTTGTCCCGCTTCCTGTAGGAAACGTCTCGATGCTTCTCGCCGCCACCCTCCCTTCCCCCATTTCACACTACACCTCCATCCATCCCATCCCCTCCTCCCCCCTCCACTCTCTCTCTCTCCCATTTCCCTTCCCCAGAGGAGCAACACGGTGATGATTGTGGAAGTTGCCGATGGCATCAAGATGGGCCCCGAGTACTCAGAGAGAGAGGCGTGGCGAGGCGGACTGAGGGGGGGGGGAGGGGGAAAGGGGGCAGAGGAGAACGGGAGAGGCAGCGGCGTTGTGATGCCTCGGTGTGGCGCATCAGTGAACACCAACAACAGCAACAATAATCAAGTAACAACATGTGAACGCCGTCACACAAAGGGGACGCTGCCTCGCTGCCGGTCTGGCTCTTCCATTCAGGGCAAGCGCAAGGCACGCTCCTTCGTCTCGCTCGCGGAGAAGGGCAGTGCGAGGTGTGTCTGCACCACTTGCAAGGAACAAGGCGCACACACGCCGGGTGCAGACAAAGCGGATGACTAGATGTCCTCCGCGCTTGTGTGTGCACGTGTTCATGTGGTGTTCGTTTGCCTGCTCGTGTGCGGCGTCACTTAGCTCCTGTTGCTTCCACCTCGTCAGCGCATGTGACATGGCGTATCTGACCTGAGGCGGGGGGCCACGTCGAGCCACAGCCCTCTCTACCGCACTGCGTGTGCACTGCAACCGCGAGTGAGGGCTGAGGGGAGGGGAGGGCGTCTCAGGCGCTCGCCTCACTCATCCCCGTGTCTCTCTTCCACTCCACTCCGTCTCCCACGCCCCCCCCCTTCTCGCGCTCCCCACTCCGCCTGAAGAACAAAACAAGAGCGCCGCTGCAGTCAAGTACAGCCGGCGTTGACCGCACTCGCCACTCTTACACTATCACGCAACTCGTCCTCCACAGTACTGTATCTCTCAAAAGCGACGCGTAGTCTCAAGTGCCTGCTGCGCCTGCTGATCACGCTGCGGTACGCCTCTTTTTTGCTCTGACGCACCACAAACACACACACACACACATACACACACGCCTGTGTCTCTGTGTGTGTGTGTGTTGAGCGCCACTCCTAACCCCCTCCTCCTCTCTTCTCTCCCACCTCCCTATCCCTCCGCGTTGAAGCGCTGCTCGCAATGTGGCGCAACTTCCTCACCTTCGAGGTGACGGTGCTGGTGCTCTGCGGGGTGTCCGTTATCCTGCTCACGGAGGGGCCGACAACGGTATCGACCCTGCACGACCTCGTCGCAGAGGTGCAGACGGCGCTGGGCAAGGTGCCGATGAGCCACGACGCACAGCAGCAGGCCCGCGTCCTCGGCGACGCCACACCCGAGGAGCTCCTCTCGCTCTACTGGATGCGGCGCACGAAGCTGCTGCCGTACCGCAGCTGGTACCTCCACAGCAGCCGAGCCTACTCCAGTATCCCGCCGTCGCAGCGGCTGCCGCCGTCCGTAATGGCGGAGGGGCAGGTGGTGTATCCCATGCACGCGATCTACCTCTACGTGTGCATGGGCTGGCTGCGGCTGGTGCGGCCACAGCTGGCGCAGAGCATCCTGTCCAGTCGCGCTCAGCCGCTGCTGACGCACGCAGAGGCGGGGGAACTCCGCCAGGCGTTTGCGTGGGTGAGTGTCGCGTGTGTGCTGGTTGTTGGCGTGCCAGGCACCTGGTGTCTTTTCTCCGCCATCGTCCAGCTGCTGCGCCGCGCCGCAAGCGACCGCGAGCGGGCTGCGTGTCAGCAGCTGCCGGCAGACGTCTGCGAACGCGTGGCTGCCTCGACGATGAGGCTGACGCCGGCGCCGGGCAGAGCGGCAGCCACTGGGGCGGCTGCTGCTGCAGGCTCGATCACCCCACAGGCACCGGAGGGCCGCGACGTGGCGCCGTCTGTGGCGGCGCGCGAGGCGGTGAGTCTTCTGCGCCCCTGCTCGACGGAGGTGGCCACTTCCCTCGGTGCCCTCACCGTTGTCCTTCTTAGCCTGCTGCCCCTCCTGTCCATGGAGCTCAGCACCTTCCAGCCGTGGTGCCTCTGCGGCTCGCTGGTTGTGTGGTGTGTGTATTGCGTCCTCCAGAATGAGTTGCAGCTGCACCCGGCCACGTTGACGGCGAGCGACGCCGCCTTCGACCTCACGACCCCGCTCGTGGTGGAGGGCGCCGTGGAGTTCTTCGGACTGAAGCACAGGCCCAGCCTGCGCCCCCTCATTGTCCTGTCCATCCTCCTCGCCGTCTTGGTGCTGACAATGACGCCGTGCCTCTACGTGGTGCCCATCTTCCTTATCTGGGCCCTCTCCGCGTGCTGGCAGCACGGCTTCCGCCGCGTGCTGGTGCGGGTGAAGGTGCCGAACGGAGCCCGGGACCCGAGCGCCGACCGCGACGGGTACGCGCGGGTGGGCTACTCTTGCTACCGCGACCGACTGCACATGTACCACTGCTTCGGCTACAGCACCGTCCTCGGCCTCTCTTTGGCGCTCGCCTTGACGACGCCGTTCTGGTTGCACCAGCAGCCGCTCATGGCCTTCACGGAGCTTTTTGCGTCTCCATCGAAGAAATCGCCGGCGTCGGTGAAGGCAGGCGTCGACCTCAGCTCCCTGTCCTTCACCGGCGGCCACGAGCTGCACGCGCGCTGCCTGACAGGGGCGTACCAGTACTACACCTGCACCCTTCCCACGCCGAACATGTGGCGGCTGACGGAGTGGTTCGGCATGCCGTGGACGGGTCTGGCCAAGGGCATCACCAAGGCCTTCACGCTGGACCGCCAGTACGTGAACTTGGAGAGTCCGCTGTGGCTCGACTACGGCATGGTCGTGCTGCTCGTCCTCGCCAACGGGGTCAGCCTCCTCGTCCTCACCTTCTACCGCGTGCGCAAGCCGCCGCTCACGTTCGAGACGCCGGTGGAGTACGCCACGGAGCGGGCAGCGCAGCGGGCCGCTGTCGACGCGTACTTTGCCCAGAAGCGCCTGGCGCGCGGGGCCCCGGCACCGCCAAAGTCGAACAAAGCGCAGAAGTCGGCCCCTGGCACGGGCGACGGGGCGGAGCGCAAGCGCGTGAAGATTGTGACGTGCGTGTCACGCGAGGAGTACCTTGTGAAGCAGGTGGTCCTCGTTGCGTGGATGCTGTCGATCTCGTCCCTCTCGTGCACCCTCTTCGTCCTCAAGACGCGGCCCAGCAGCAGCGCGATGGTGTTCCCCTGCAGCTCGTTGCTGGCGGCCGTCTACGCCGTCGTGAGCGTTCTGCGCCGCGAGCAGCCGCTTGCCTTCTACCCGATGCCCGACGTGGAGAAGCGGCAGGCACCGTCGAAGGCGCAACAGGCGGAGAGCGGGGAGAAGCGGAGTGGCGCAGGGACCGCGGAAGAGGCACCGGCGCCGTCGGCAGCACCAGCAAGGGCCGCCACGTCGGTGCTCACGCAGCGGGACCGCGATGACCCGCGCCCGCCGGCAGCCTCCCGCTGGTGCACGACGTCGGCGGCCCCGAGCCTGGCGCACGTCGCCGACGTCTCGTGGCTCTACGCGACCTTTGCCGCGGCGGAGCTCGGGACGGTGGCGCTGACGTGGCTGACGATGCCGTTGCTGCTGCATCAAGGCATCGCCGCCGCATTCGGTGTCGGCGTGGCCGTCTCGCTCGTGCTGCTCCGCCGCAGGACCCGCACGGACACAACGAGCACCGTCTTCCTGATGCTCGGTGGCCTCAGCTGTGTCCTGCTGGTGCTCCTGCTGATTGGCCAGGCGATACCGCAGTCCGCGGGCTTCGCGACAGCCGATCGGCCTGTCTCGGTGGCGGACAAGGTGGGGGACGTGTACAGCAACAGCAGCGAGACGGTGCTGCGCTTTCTGATTTATCAATGCGCCGTCGCCGCGGTGGTCTATTTCTGCTGCTTGGTCCACGCGACGTTGCGGCTTGGGCAGCTGGCGCTGGAGCCAGAGGAGATGCGCATCGTGCCTGTGGAGGACGAGCTCAGCTTCTTCAAGAAGGGCGAGGCGGCCAACGCCGCCGCCTCCGCTCCTGCCGGCACGGCAGCGGCTGCTGCACAGAGGAAGCAGCAGTAGTAGTGCCCCACTCGCTGGCTGATGCGCGTGACACGGCGAGGGCTGTGCTATCGGTGTTCCCGCTTCTCCCATGTGGGAGTGGGTGGGGGAGGGGGGACATGCTCTCTATTCTTCTCTGTGTCATTCACGTCCTGTCTGTGTTTCTCTATATCTGTGTGTGTCGTGTGTGTCGTGTGGCGCGTACGGGCATAACTTTGCGCTGTCTCCCGGGAACGCGCCGCCAGAGGTGCCACTCCCCGACGGTGGGGGTTCGTTAGTTGCATGTTCGGAGACATGCTATTGAGCACGTGCGACCTTTCCCAAGAAGGCAAACAGAGCAAGCGTTGTCCGAGTCTCCCACAGCGACGCAGACACACCTGCCTTCACGGTGGACTCAACGCACCTCTGCTCCACTCTCCAAGCCCACGTGATGCGGACAGGTCAGCTCAAGAAAAGAAAAAAAAAGCAGAGCGTGGGTGCGCAGCTGCGTCAAGCTGGTGTGCCCGTAACCGGTGAACACTGCGGGGCACGCTGCGGTGTCGCTTTTGCACCGTGCCAGGCCTGGCGTTCATGCATGCCATACCCGCCATGTGCTGGTAGACACCTTCTGCCTCTTCACGTGACATCCGTCTTCATCCACTCATTTTTCACGTACACAAACCAGAACACCTCCACGCACCTGCACACACACACACGCACCCACTCTCTCTCTCGCTCAACTCCACACACCCACACTTGTGCATCAACGCGTCAGCTCCGTCATCGCCGTTTTCCTCTCTTCTCTTTTCGCGCCTCATACCCCGCCCCCCCCCCCCCCCCCCGTCACCCTCCCACCTCGTGCCTCGTGTGCACCGCTGCAGCACCTCGACTACGCCTTATACGGCATTCATCACCTTCTGTCCTCTCGCCCGCTCGCACGCGCCGGCTTCGCTGCTCACACACCCACCTCTTTTTTTTCCTCAGAGCACACAAATCTTGTCGTTGCTGCACCGCATCCCAGCCCCGCTCTAGTGCGTGCGCGTGGGACCTCCTGTCGCATTTTTGCCTTTTGGGTTTGCGTTGCTCGCCTCCTGTTGTTCTCGCTCTTCCCCACTGCCTCTGTCGCGTCTTCCCCACGGCTTCATTTCTCTCTCTCCCTCTTCGCCTGTCAAGGCCTCGCTGTGTGCGTGCTTTAGACTTGAGCGTCATCTGCACCAGCGCTGCTCGTGCAACACGTTGCGGCACCAAACTGCCCGATCTCTTCTCCACTCCGCACGCTTGCCGTTACCGCCATGTCGGGTGCGTCCTTCGCCGCCACGGGCGAGATGCCCATCCGTGTTCTCACCTTCAACCTCTGGGGCATCTTTAACTCCAAGATGCGCCACGAGCGCATGATCACGTTCGCCACCAAAATCGAGCACTACGACGTCATACTGCTTCAGGAGCAGTTCTCCGTGGAGGACTTCGACCTCATTTACCGCAGCGCGCCGGAGGCGGTGCGCCAGTCGTACTACTTCCGTCGCTTCCGCAGCTCCTTCTACGGCTCCGGCTGTGCCGTCATCTCACGCTACCCCATCAAGCACGCCTTCTTCCACACCTTCCCGCTGCAGGGGTACCCGGAGATGGTGCTGCATGGCGACTTCTTCGCGAACAAGGGTGCGGCGATGGTGCGGGTGATGGTGCCGGTGCCCAGCAGCGGCGGCGAGGACGTCATTCGCGTGCAGGAGGTGACGCTCTACACGACGCACCTCGTTGCCGTCTACCAGAAGGTCAGTCAGATGTCATCGTGGAGGAAGGAGCGCTACTTGCCCTTTCGCATCTCGCAGGCCCTCTCGCTGGCAAACTTCATCATGAGCACATCGCGGCCCGCCGACCACGTCATCATCGCCGGCGACTTCAACTGCTCGCAGCGGTCGCTGGAGGTGCAGATGATGTTGATCCTGCTGAAGCGCCACGGCTACGACATGCGCAGCGTCCTGCCACCGCCGCGCACGCTGCTCGACGTGGCGACGACAGAGCACGAGCGAGAGAGTGGTTTGCGGCTCTTCACCTACTCCTACCGCAACGCATTCAACTCGATGAAGACGTCGTACTTCAAGCTGCTCAAGCTCGAGGCAGACATCCCGTCACAGATCGACCACATCTTCTTCTCCCGCTCCGGCTTTGCACTGCGCGACTTCTCGCACTGCCCTGACGTCGCGGCCGGCTACCCGTGCGCGGTGGATGGCGCTCCGAACGGCCTCATCGTGTTCACGGCCAACGAGGTGCATGTGCCGCCGCAACCGACGTGGTACGGCTCGCTGTGGCATCGGCTTCTCACGGGGCGGCGCACCAGCGCAGCAGCGGCGGGTGCACCGCGCGGCAAGACGACGTCCGCGGATGCGCAGCCGATGGAGCACCTGTACCCGATGTCCGACCACTTCGGTGTCGCGGCCCTGCTGGGGATGCGTGTGGAGGAGGTCGCGTCGCCGACCGGGGCTGTTGGCCCGGGTGCGGAGATGCGCGGCGCCGCTGCCTCGGCTCTCACCCCCGACGAGGCCCGCGTGGTGGAGACGGTTGTGAAGTTTCTCGAGGATTACGTGCACAAGCTGCGCTCGCAGATCAAGACGACGCGGTACATGGCCTTCTCCTCCGTCCTCCTCGTCGTGGCGAACGTCTGGGTGCTGAACCGGCTGAGAGCCAAGGAAGCACAGCGCACCGCCGCCGTGCTGGAGCAGGTGTACGACATGGCAGCCACCACCACCCGCCACGCAGCCCGCATGTCGCACCGCGCCGGCACCATCGACACCGTCAAGCACCAACTCAGCACCGCTGCACGGTGGCTCACCACACAGCTGCATTTCCGGCCATCAGCGGGCACACCTGCAGCGGGTGAGGGGAACCACCACGATGTGCCTGTGACGGCCGGGGCCCCGCCAGCCGCTGCTGACACCCCGAAGCCCACGGCGGCGACGGCGGGAGGCACCGCCGCCCCCCTGACATCACCGCAGTCCGCAGGAAGCACGACAGCAACAGCGGCGACGGCAGCGTCGGCGTCTTCGCCTGCAGCTGCGGGGGCCGTCACGTCCGCGTCGAACGGCGGTGCACCGGTGCCTGGATCGGAGAGCAGTACGGGGGCGGGTGCGCTGTGTGGCACGGCGGACGCTGCGGCACCGTCGGAGCGGCCCGACTTCCGTGCGATCGCCGAGGCGCTCGCGCTGCGCCCGCTGTGGGCCTCGACGTGGGTCTCTTCAGCACTGAACATGGCGGCGGCCGTGGTGGGCACAGGCTCGTTTGCGATTGGCATGTTCCAGCGTGCCGGCAACGCGAACATCCTGGAGGAGCAGGTGCACCAGCTGAAGCAGCTCTGAGGCTTCATCTCCGGTGCATTTCTGTCTATGTCTCTGTGTACGCGCCTGTCTGCTTCTGTGTCTCTCTCTCTCTGTGCCGTTTGTGTGCGCTTCATGCGTCTCTGTGCTGCGCGCTTGCACTTGCGTGTGCTGTCCACCTCCGCGTGATGCCTTTCATGTGCGGCTCCTCGCCTCGTGCCCTTCTGATGTTCTTTTTTTTCTTTTATTGTCTTGCCTTGCCAACTCTCTTGGCCATTTGCTGCAACGCCATCGCATATGCGCGCTTGTGTGTGTGTGTCTGTGTCTATCGAGGCGTCGTCGTCGTCGTGCTCCTCTTTTTGCGCCATGGATGCTCGTCTCTTCGCGAGATGAAAGCGTCGATGAGGGCTCCGTGTGTGTCTGTGTGTGTGAAAGTGCATTCGTGTGTTTGCAGAGCATGCCATGCAGCAGTTTATACGAGGATGGTGCCGTTATACCCCTCCCCGCCCTCGGCCCCCGGCCCCCGGCCCCCCATCATCACCCACTGCACACTGCGTCACCCACTTCACGGTAGATTCGCCGGCCCTCACTGGGACTCTCCTCCTTTCCCCCTCCCGCCCTCTGTCATCATGTCACCCTCTCTCTATCGGGTTGTCACTTTCCGCCTGCGCCGGTTGGGCCATGCAGTCGCGAGTGCCACACAACGCAAGACGAAGGAAGACGATGACACGTACAACAGCAGGCTGTGCGAGAGGCTCCTCCACCCCCCTTTCCGAACATGAACACGCACGCACATACAACAACAGCGACTCTCGTCTACACGCCTTTTGCCGTCCTCCTCCGCCCTGTTACGCATGGGGCGTCAGTGTGTCCGTGTAGAAGCCTCCGCACGGTACTTGCTCCAAGCACGTGTCCAGCCGTTGCTGGTACGTCCCGGTGTGTGCGTGTGTGTGTGTGCAGCACCTCGGAAGCGGGCCTGAAGGGAGGGGGGGGGGGAGGGAAGGGCCACGCTCAACAAGAGGTGCGGTCTCTGTGCTTGGCTTCGTCAGCGGGAACTTCCTCCTTCACGGCTCGTCGCACGTCTCTCTTCATTTTGTTTTGTCGATGCTCACTGGGGACACCGACAGCTTCCATCAACGTCTCTTTCTCTCTCACTCGCCCGCCTCGCATTCGCCTTTACGGACACACCACCGTCACCCTGAACTCAGACCAACAGACACACCCTCCTCCCCCCACTGTGTTCGCTCTGCATGTTGAGCCGAGTCTGCTAGGCAGATCCCACACCCTTGCCCCCTTCTCTCTCTCTTCCCTTCTCATGATGCCGCATTCGCCTCCACCCCGGCATCAGCGCCAGCTGCACGCCTGCGCCGGTCTCGCACGTCCCGGGTGGCCAACGCAGCCGCCACGCCCGCTGCCCCTCCGCAAGCGCTACACAGTGAAGGGCAGCGCACTGAGAAGCGACGACACTGCACAAGAAGCCATCGCCACGACAAGCAATGTCAAGGACTGCAAGCATGGTCGTCTAGCTGACGATGTGGAGGAGCCCGTGGTGTGCCCCACCCCGCAGCCACCCACTCCTACACAGGGCGCTGCTGCAGCATCGCCCGGCGCAGCACACCGCCGTCGAGCTCGATGCATCCGTCCTTACGAAGAGGTGGACTGCGGCGCCGCCCTGCAGTTTTCCGCCCACCCCTACGCGGAGCACAGCCGCGTGCCTAACCCTGACGCGAGCGAGAGCGACGAGGAGCAGCCGGAAGCGGAAGCTGCTGCCCCGGGTGGCGGTTCTCCTCCTCGTCGGCGACGGCGCAGCGCCGAGGACTCCGGAGCAGAGCGGCCGTTGCTGTCGACGTGCCGGCGGGACATCGAGGGGAATGCGGAGGGCCTCTCCTGTACACCACATGCGCCGCAGCCAGCACGAAAGAGGACAAGACTGTTGAAGCTGTTGATCACGCAGCGATCCTTGCGCCACGATGCCGCAACGGTGCCGTCCGCCATGCCGGCGGCCCGGCAGACATCCCGCAGTCCGCCACCTCGTCCTCCGCTCCCTCAGCGGTGTCTTGCCGCAGCGGTGCTCATACACCACGCGGGGCCGCCGCACTCCGTCACCAACGCCGGTGCGTGCCGGCTGGACTGGAGTCGTTCGTGGCCGTCACCTGATGCTGCCGCCGGCTCACCTCCGCCGTGTGCAACATCGCCAGCGCCGTCGCTTCGGCTGAGCGATGCGGAGGAGGACGACGAGGGTGCGTCCTTTGTGTGCTCTTCGTCTCCGTCCCCAGTGTGCTCTGCGGCGAGTGGCACAGAGGGAGCAGATCGAAGGCGGGGCTTGCAGAGGTGTGGGCCATCAAGCTTCGAGTCAGAGACGGCGCCGCACACTGCCGCTGCCACCGTCAACGAGCTTCGCGTTGCCGTGCGAGGTGCGCCTTTTACGGAGATCCGCCCTTGCCACCCCAACCGCATCCTGGCACCGCGTCACCAGCGCGACGCGACCCGGCTGGCCTGGCGTGGAGTGCCGTCGCTCCTCGGGTCCAACAGCAGTACTGGAGTGCAGTCGATTGTGATGGCGTACTACGCGGCACAGGACGCAAAGCGTGTAGGGTGTGAACGGGGCTGTGAGTGACGAGGAGACCGGGGGGGGACGGGGGAGGGGACGGGGAGGACAGCACGGCTGCTGCTCTGTCGATCCCGTGTTGCACCTGGTGATGCATTGCAGCGGTTTGTGTTGGCATCTTTTCTTTTTTTTCTTCGCTGTTGGAGTGCCGCTGCGGCACTTGTCTGCTCCTTCTGCTACCGAGACCTGGAATGTCTATAAGACGTGTTCACGAGGAAGCCGTTGCTACACCTCTGTTCGTGGTGGTGAGGGAAGCGCCGTGTGGCCAGGGTGCTCCACAGTACACCCACACGGCGTGCACGTACTGCAGTGAGAGTAACACATGCCGCCCTTCATAGCCCCAGAAGGCACGACTCCCGCCATCGCACTTGTGTCCCCATACAGAGCTCCTCCGCCTTTCTTTTCCCTCCTCCCGTCTCCCCCCCCCCACCGCCCCGCCATACAACTGTGTTGTGACACACACACACACAATCACACACACACAGCCGGTGCGTGTGTGCTGCACACTAAGAGATTCGAGCGGAGCACGCTGACGCACCGCCTCACAGACACACACACACACACACGCACACACAAACACGCACACACAATCACATACAGTGACGTCGCCAATCCCCGTCCCCCCCCCCCCCTCCCCCCATCGTTCGCCGACTACGTCACGTACGCTATCACCACCATGGCCGCTGAGACCGCGCCTACTGCCGTCTCGGTGGAGGTGCGCATCGGGCACGTGGTGCTGCCCGGGTCGCGTACCGCTGCCTCTGCTCAAGGCCTGGCGGAGGAGCCGGCAGCGAAGAGGGCACGGGCAGAGCCGCGGCCGCCTTCACCAACTCTCCGCGACACCGCCAGCGCTGCGGTGAGCGACGTGGTGCACCTCACTGCATGGACAGTGCCGACCATTCAGCATGCGCTTCGTCAGTACGCAGTGGCTGTGGTGAGGTCGATGACGCGTCAGGACGGGCGTGATGATGCGGCGGCTCTGGAGGCGGTGACCGCGCATGCGAGTGGCTGGGCGGCTTCGTGGCCGTCGGTCGTCCTCTCGCCCCCCGCTGTGCCGCAGGAGGGGGGCTGGAGCACGATGAGCTTCTCCTTTGTGCCAGGTGCTCTGACGTCGACGTCGCCACTGTCGTCAAGAGTGGCCGGGTCGGATGCATCGGCTTCGAGCCTCACCTCCGGTCTGGACGCCGCAACGTGGGAGCTGCTGAACAGCCTCCCGCTTCCTCGCGGTGTCTGTCTGGACCTCAGCGCCGCGTCTGACGGCTCCGACGATGTCGCCGGTTGTGCCGCCTGTGTTCTGACGGAGAAGACGCGTGTGCGCCTCCCCGCTGCTATCGCGGACACTGCTCGGAGTCCCTCGGTGGTGTCGGCACCGACGTCGTCCCCTGGCCTGGCCCTTCCAGCCGCGGCGGCGGCGGACCTGCGCGCACAGCCGATCCTACTCGTCGGTGCTGGCGGCATCGGCTGCGAGCTGCTCAAGGTGCTCGTGCTGAGCGGCTTCACACACATCCACCTCATCGACCTCGACACCATCGACGCCACCAACCTCAACCGCCAATTCCTCTTCCAGACGTGCGACGTCGGGCACTCGAAGGCGGAGACGGCACGTCGTGTGGTGCTCAGCTGGTTCAGCGAGGCGCCGCCGTGCATCGTGGCGTACCATGACAACGTCAAGTCGGAGCGCTACGACGACGACTTCTACAGTCAGTTCGCCGTCGTGCTGAATGCGCTGGACAACGTGTCGGCGCGGCAGCACGTCAACCGCATGTGCATGCGCAACGCAATCCCGCTGATCGAGAGCGGCACGATGGGGTACAACGGACAGGTGCAGCCGATCCTCAAGGACCGCTTCGAGTGCTACGACTGCCGCCCCAAGCCGCCGGACACGAAGACGTTCGCCGTGTGCACGATCCACGCGCGGCCGACGACGATGGTGCACTGCGTGCACTACGCCAAGGAGCTCTACGAGGTGCTCTTTGGAGCCACCGCCGGAGCCTCGAACGCGGCTGCAGACGATGCCACGCCGGCCGACCAAGGGGAGCAAGAGACGAAGGCGGCGGCACCTGCTGACGGCGAGCTGACGTACTTGCGGGCGATGGTCTCCAAGTGGCGCAGCCGTCAGAGCTCGGAAAGAGTCGCGTCGTCGACGTCGTCTGCACCGTCGAGCGGGGTGATGAGCAACGGCAGCAGCACGAGTAGCAGTAGCAGCCCCGAACTTGCCGCGGCACTGCTGCGGCTGCTCTTCGTCACCAAGGTGACGGAGCTGCTCGCCATGAAGTCGACGTGGTCCACCGAGCCACCGACGCCGCTGGACCTCGGCGACCTCGACGCAGTGGTGGCGACCGCGGAGGCGCGCACCCGCGAGCACGGCGCACCGGCCTCTTCCCTCTCGGTGGACTACGCCCTGCCCGTCACGGCGTACATGGAGCTCTTCCTCACCGCCGTGCAGGAGTGCATCGGCCGGGCTGACGGCCTTGTGTTTCGCAAGGAGGACGACGCTGCTGTGCGCTTCGTGAGCGCCGCATCCAACTTGCGTGCGCACGTCTTCCACATTCCCTTGCAGTCCCTCGAGGAGGTGCGCAGCATCGCGGGCTCCATCGTGCCTGCCATCGCGACGACGAACGCCATCATCGCGGCCGCCGTCGTGCATGAGATGATGACCCTGCTCCACAACCGCAACCGCGACGGCGACACGGCATCCTGTGCAGCGTCGACGCACGCACGTGTGGTGTACGCGCGAAGGGCACCGCAGTCGCGCAGGCGCCGACTTCCACAGTGCTGCGCCCGTGCTGGCGCGCCCTCGGCGCTTTCACCGTCCCTCTTCCTCGAGTACGGTGGCACATCACCGACTTCGGGTGTGTCGTGGCAGACGGCGACGTCGTTGGTGGGTACACCGTGCACGTCGGCTGCGCTGCCCTCGCTCCCCGGTGCGACGCGGTCCGCCGCCCGCGCGACGCGAGCCGTCACGGACCAGTACCTCGTGCACAGCACGCTGCCGAACCCACCCAATCGCGCGGCGTGCCTCGTGTGCCAGGACGTTCACCCGGAGGTGGGCGTGTGCGTCGACTGGCACACCACGACGGTCGGTGTTCTCGCCCACGCGGTGCTGGAGGCGGCAGTGGGGCTGGAGGGCCCATCGATCAGCCACGGAGCCACCGTCCTGTACGAGGAGGGGGACTACGAGGCTCTGAAGGACTACAGCCTCGCTGACGTGCTGCAGCTGCCCACCACGCCGGAGACCGCCAGCGGCGTCGCCCGCTGCACGCTCACTGTGGACGCCTTGAACAAGGACGTGGCGTGGCACCTGCGACTGACCCACGCGGCGGCGGCGGCGGCACCAATGGATGGATGCGACTCGGCGACAGTTCCCTTCGACGTCACAGGGCTGGACCGGGCACTGGCAGCAGAGGTGGCCGCACTGGCCCGCCAGGCCGCTGCCGCTGCGCCGCCGCAGCTGCCGGCACACGAAGGCGGCGGCGGTACCACTACGACGGAGACGGTGGACAGCATGACACGCGCGGCCTTGGGTCAGAACGGCGAGACCGCCGTGGAGGTTGTCGTCTCTGACGAGGAGGACGACGACGTCGTCGAGGCGGTGGCGCCGTCTGCAGGCAGTGGTACTGCTGCTCCTGGCACTTCCGTGTCAGCGAAGGATGCGGAGGAGGACGAGGTGTTGGTGGTGGATTGATGGGCTAGACGGCGACAGTTGTGGTGCAGGGTGGCCAAAATGCCGCGGTGTTGTCTTCTGTTGTTGATCTCTCTCAGTGGGTAGGCGCGCGGGGGAGAGGGCAGGGGCCGGGCTCCGCTTGCCAGCCGCGCGAGGGAACTGATGGCGTGGTGGACGATGTGCACTCGTGTCTCCGAGTCACCTCAGCTCTGGCCGCGTGTAAGAAGACAAGGCACAAGACGATGAATCAAATCAGTGAAGCGTCTTAACGCAGGGGGCAGCAGAGCTGCTGATCATCTCTCTTAGACGCTACCCGCCCCTCCCCCAATGCCGCTCTTGTGTGTTGGGCGGTGTGACATCGGCCAGACGAGACCGCTGGTGGTGTTAACGCTCGTGCGTCTCTGAGAGAGAGACAGGGCGTGTCTCTTTGTGTGTGTGTGTGTGTGTGTGTGTGGTCGTTGATGAGCGATGGCTTCTCACGATCACCTGCTACATGCACCGTTGCTGCATCACCTCATCCACTACAAAACGTCCTTCTCTCTCCCTTTTTCCCTTGTTTCCTGCCAGTGACCTGAGGTCAACGCACCTCACAGCACAAAGACGCATAGCGCGCACGTTGCGCTGTGTGGACTCGCTCACAGAGAGATATTGGTTACGTCGTCACTGTTGTTTTTTATTTTCCCCTCCTAATACACACACACACACACACACACACACACAGACAGAGACATACACACACTGGCACACACAGAGACTCGTGTGTAGGCTGCATCTTGTACGACTCTGTACGCCTTATTGCTGAAGCTCTGCTCTTATCCCTATTCAATCTGCGTCGGCGCGTGCCTCGTGCATCTGTGCAGGGTGAGAGGGGGAGGCGCTGCAGGTGGTACGTGACAACGTTAGGGCCGCACTTCCGTGCTTCGACAACTCGTGGACGCCGGCTGTGTCTAGGGCACACGACCTGCTTCCCCGTCCCCCCCCCCTTCTCCCCCCTGGGTGCTCGTTCACGCATCACAGCAGCAATGGCATTCAAGTTCACCCGCACGCTGCGCTACGGGGCGGCAGCGACGGGCTTCTTCGGCCTCAGCACCATCGCCATTGTCGTACCGCCGAAGGAGACCATCCCGCCGGTGCTGCTGCCGTCGCGGGTCCTCTTCGAGGGCATCGGCCGCGTGGGCCGCTGTGTCTACGCGGTTGGCCACATCTACAGTGACTACGCTTTCCACGTGACGCAGCAGGACCCGCAGGAGGTCTGGAACGAGGTGCACCGCCGCTGCGCCCAGCAGCTCGTCGACCTGGCTGAGCAGAACGGCGGCCTGTACGTCAAGGCGGGTCAGATCTTCGCGAACATGAGCCACGTTCTCCCCTACCAGTACTGCCAGGTGATGGCGGTTCTGCAGGACGCGGTGGTGAAGCGGCCGTACTCGGAGGTGGTGGCGGTGCTGGAGAAGGACCTGGGCCGCCCCCTCGACGAGGTCTTCTCCTTCATCGACCCCAAGCCCATCGCGGCCGCCTCGCTGGCCCAGGTGCACCGCGGGCGCCTGCGAGCCGAGGACGCGGAGGTGGCCATCAAGGTGCAGTACATCGACATAGCCCAGCGCTTCCACGGCGACATGCGCACCATCTCCCTCATGCTCGCCACCGCCAGCTACTTCTTCCCCGGCTACGACTTTGGGCAGATCATCACGAAGCTCAACGACACCGTCGCGGCGGAGCTCGACTTCCGCCTGGAGGGCCGCAACAACGATCGCGCCGCGGCGGACCTCAAGGCGGATGGCTGGGGCGAGCGCGTCGTGTGCCCACGCATCTACTGGAACTACACGGGCAAGCGGGTCCTGATCTCGCAGTTCATCTCGAACGCGGTGAAGATCTCGGACCGCGCTGGTATCGCGTCGATGGGGCTCGACGTACGCGAGGTGGCCACGACCTTCTTCGACGCGATCGCGTTCCAGATCTTCCGCACCGGCTTCTTCCACGGCGACCCGCACGCTGGGAACATTCTTGTCCACCGCCTGCCGAGCGGAAAGCCTCAGGTGGTGCTGCTGGACTTTGGGCTGTGCGCGGAGCTCACCCCCGCGCAGCGACGCGAAATGAGTGACATCTGGACCGCTTCCACCACCCACGACACGGCCAAGATCACGGCCCTGGCAAAGCGCTACCACTGCGACGACTACGAGCTGTTCGCCTCGTGCTTCCTGCAGCACCCGTACGAGTACTTCTCGAACAGCACGAGCGGGCGGGTGACGAGCTCGCATGCACTAGAGAGCATGAGGCTAACGGTGCGGGAGCGCATGGCGGAGCTCAACGACATCGTCGCCTCGCTGCCCAAGGAGTACGCGCTGGTATTGCGGAGCATCATGGCGACCAAGGCCATCAACCGAGAGCTTGGCGAGGCGGCCAACCGGCCGATGCGCATGCTGCGCTACTCCCTCCAGACCTCGCACGAGGACCTGCCCCGAGTGCAGCTTATTATACTCATGACGAAGGCGTGGTTTGCGGAGTGGTACTCGACGCTGGTGCTGCGCATCACGCTGTGGAGGCACCCGGAGCTGTCAGAGGTGCTCAAGGGCTCGCTGCAGCTCAGCGGGTAGGGTGATGTCGTGCATCGTCTCTTTGTGTGTGGAAGTTCCTGATGGGGTCGTGCTGGCGACGGTGGTGCTGTTATGGCTGATGGGGGGGTGGGGTATGATGGCCGCTCACGTGAACTGGATCGCATTAACGACAGGTCTGATAGGGGACGAAGCGAGGGAGTTCGTGCGAAGCTGCAGTGTCGGCGTGATGTCGACGGGCCCTACTGCGCGCGTCGGCGTGGTGAAGCGCTGGTGCACACCCGGCCCATCCCTTCTCCCGCCGCCTCTCCTCGCCCCCCCCCTGCCGTTCCCCTTGTGGGTGCTGCCCCGCTCTCTGTGTGTGTGTCAGCTCCCTTGCCTCGTGCTGTAACCTTCTTCCAAACTGCTGAGGTGCTGTCATCCCTACGACGGTGCAGGCTGGCAGAGCCCAACGCACATATTCGCTAACAAAGAGAAAGAGAAAGAAATAAAGAAAGAAACAGAGGCACATACTACACGATGGGCTGTCGTTGAACGCGCCGTGGCGGCAGTGCCGTCGCTGACCTCGCTTCGGACGTTGTGGGTCATGGGGCTGCGCTGTTCCTGCGCAGTCCACGTCTCCAGTGCCCCGTGGGCACACGGGTATGCGACACCTGTGGTCGTCTTTGAAGCGCCACATTGGCATCTGCCGGGGGTGGCGTGTTGGTGATGCGTGCTGGAGCGTGCACCTGTATGCAAGTTCTCCACTTCCTCCCCTTCTCCCTCCTCCAATGCACTCTGCTCTCCTTGCTTCAAACAAACACCCGTGCACACACGCAGTTTGTACCCCGCTGGTGCACCGTCACTACCCACCGCCGCACTCGCACTCGAGATGCGCCGCTCTGCTTGCGTGCTTGTGGCGCCGTGGGTGCCACCGCCACGGCACGATGTAAAGGTCACGATGCCGCCCCCACCGGGCGGTGAGGTGGGCGGGTCGTACGGTGTCTCGTCGGGGTACAGCGACCGCCTCGCGCGCACGCCGTACTGGAAGCGGATGGCCCTTTCCACCTACGCCCTGCGCACGCGCGAGAGCGAGACGCGCTACCCGATGAGCGCACACCGCCCTGGTGAGTACGACCTGCGGTACACGGTGGCGGCCTACCCCGACCACATCAAGCACCGCCCGCTGCTGGAGATCGGCGAGGCCCACCAAATCCCCACGCTGCAGATTCCCGTCATCTTCCTCGTGCACCTCTGGGACGAGGCGCGGCAGGTGTGGTTCGGCCGGAAGTTTGAGACGGTCTACGTTGACCGCACCTTCGCCCGTGACGAGCTCGTGCCGCAGCGCTACGCCATCTACGCGACGGAGGAGGCGTACACGCTGCTGGGGCTGCTCGTGGTGAACCACAGCATCCACGAGGAGATCCCCAAGACGCAGCACGAGTACAAGAAGCTGCTGGAGAAGCAGAGCTACATGGAGGAGCGGTGGAAGTACTCGATCGAGTACCTGTTCCGCAAGTACGAGGCCGGCCCCCCGGAGCTGCAGGACAAGCCGGAGGACGGCTGGGACGGCGTGGAGGAGCTCGCGACGTCCGCGGCCGCGGGTGGTGCAGGCGCCGGGGCGGCTGCGCGCAAGGGTCCTATCAAGCAACGCAAGGCCCGCAAGATCAAATTGTTTTGAGGACACCGCATCAAGTGTGGGGTGTCTGTGCGTATGTTGGAAGATGTGTGTGTGTGTGTGTGTGTGTGTCTGCCTGTCTGTGTCTGTGTCTGTTCCTGAGTGGGGTGTCGTTGGGCCGACGCTCTGGTCGTCGTGACGTGATGTCTCGTCTCGCTCGCGCTTTATCACACACAAAAAGCAGAAGTCAACAAGGATGGGAGTAGGGAACGAAGAGGAAGACAACGAACACGGTTTCATGCTAAACGGGAGGGAAGGAAGGGCGGCT